>CABHPH010152446.1:0-12345 GCA_902168325.1 Peromyscus nudipes | reverse complement strand
TCTTCTTACAGACAACCCCTGATAAACACACATGGAAACTCTGAAAACTGCCTGGCACCAATACACACTCGTGGACCAGATGATATCTGGGAACACATCACACAGACAAGACTACCATCAGTGTGTCCCAACAGTCTCCTTTGGGATCGTTCAGCTGCACCAGGAAGGACGTGGATGTAGGGGGTGAAGGAGCTATCCCAAGTTTTGCTTTTAAGATTCATTAGAAGGTAGACGCTTCCTCGATAGAGGCCAGGAGCTCAAACACAGGGACAGGCAGGGGGGCTCAGACAAAGATAAACTTATCTTGGGAACAAAAGCTTGTAGCCTTTATACTTGGGAGGCCGCCATGGACATTTAGTCAAAGTGAGGTCTGAGACCCAGTTAGTGAGTCAACAGAACCGGGAACAGGTTTTAGATCTCTGATTCTGTGATTTCAAGTATGACATTGTGGAGGACTCCTGAAGGGAGTCATGGTTGATGCTGAGGCATGGGCTATCAATCATCCAGGCCTGGTAATTTCCAGGACCAGGTTTGCAAAGGAGGCCTCTAGTCAACATGACTCCTAGGAGTTTAGACTGTATTAATTGCGGGTACTGCTACATGCTCACCCCGCCTTTCTTCTAAGCCTGCCTCTGTGTGGATGCCACTTAAGTGGTAAGAACAGAAGAACCCTAATTAGCATGGATCTTTGGGCTGAGATTATCATACTGCTTTGAGGGGAAAAATACCACTTTTATATGACTATTTGGGCCATATTATTGTTTAGTGATCAGATGAAAGTTCTTTAAATAAGGAAAGATTACATGACAAAAATGAGAAATATTGTAAATAAGTCATTGTAAGTGACACACTCACCCAATATGAGACTATGATAAATCATTCAAAATAAAATGCAGACTGCAGCCAGACAGAGGCAGACCCTTAAACTTAAGACTTTCTCCATTTAAAATTAAAAACACTGTTAAAATGTTACCAAATGTATTAAGCCACTTAAATTAAGCCATATCTTAATTTTCTATGAGTTAAAAATCTCTATTTCAGAAATTAGTTCATGCTTATATTTTTCTAGTAAAGGGCAAGCTCCTGTGATAACATTTTAGAAACTTCATTTGCAATTTTTTTTTTCATCAAGGACAAGCCATTCAAATTCACGCAGTCTCAGGCTGATTAACAAGAACCCAAAAGATGCAAAGTTGTGTCAAGTACAGATGCAGAGAGTTTCAAGGTCTCTGAGTAAGAGCTCCCAAGGCTGTTAGAAGCCAGAGATTCCTAGGAGTCAAGTGGAAAGCGTTTACACACATCACCACCATTAAAGATCTCTGCAGGAGAGAGAGGTCGGCAAAGTCATTATCAGCTGGGGTGGGGGTGGGGTCTCTGCCTGTTAATTTTATTTATATATGAGGCCCTCGGTTCAATCCGTGCATTGTGAAAGGACAATTATTTTACCCCTTTCTCTGTTAGCTCCCCCAAATTTCAAAAACCACTTAGCATTCTCCTCGTGTTCTATGGATTCTAGAGTTTTCACCAAAGGCAGGTGAAAGTAAATTTAGGATCTGGACCTGGTCTTTTCGAGAGGTGGGGACAACTGTCTAGATGCTGGCAGGGTGGGAAGAGGTCAGGAAACTGTACATCACCTAGCGCTGCTGCATTGGCCCCTGGGCCCACAGTGTGAGGAGATCTGCCCATCACTGCTCCCTCTTTAGAGAGAGAGAGATGAGGAACTAGATTAAAAAAAAGGTGAGGTGCTCTAGTTTTTAAATGTGGGCCAAAATTATAACTGCATAACCAAAAAAAGAAAAAGCAAAAACAAGACACCCACTCAGTTGTGCAGAGCCTGCAGGTGGCTAACGCGTCTCTGATTGCAGGCATTTGTATCACACAGAGTGAGTTCTTGTAATATGGGCCACACCTGATTACTCAGACAGAGGCCTGGGGATCCAGCTGCTTGTGTTCTGGACAAATTTCCTACATTCGTAATTAATCATTAATTATTTAAATCCCTTGAAAAAGGCTCTGAAGATCAATTTTATTTTCTCTTTGAGATAATCCTTACTCTCTGTTTTTTTTTTTTTTTTTTTTTTTTTTTAGGTAAGCACTGATATTTGTGATCCTCTACCTCATCAGTACTGTGACTATATGGGAATTCAACCACGCCTGGATTTTTAGATTCTTTTCTATGAGTTCTGGGAATCTAACGAGCACTTTACCAAATGAACCATCTCCTGAGTCCTCATGTGTTACAGATACATGTTTCTAGGAAAGAATTAGGACACATCAACAAGAAGTTGTTACTTTGATTGTGGCGGACAGACTGACTTGCTTCTAAATGAGTTAGGGTCAGGGTAAAGCTTTTGGCAGACCTCTGTTTTCATCACTATCTATGTGTCAATATTTAGGCATGTTCTTGTGAACCACAAGGTCAGCTACACCAGCTAACTCTTGTATCCAGTTAACCGAACTTCTGCAACCCCACGTGGGAGATAAACCAAGATCCTGCCAGTAATCAATGTTTCACTCACAGGGGAGCTGGCTAAGGAATCAGCATGATGGACATTTCAAAAAATAAGTGAGTTACACAATGTCTCGAAAACACAGTGAAAGGGAAAACATAGTTAACCATGCTATAAGCACAGCAACATTTCCTTTAGGACAAAAACCAGTGAGGAATGGAGAGTTCTGAGAGTGTTACCAGCAAATTTGAATGAGAATTGGCCAACTTTGCTTAACTCAGAGGACAATCGAGGGTCAAGGAGAATATATGAAATATAGGAAAGATTACTGAGAACACCAGCCATGTGATGTGCATGGCCCTCCGTGTGGTCCTCGCCTCAAGCACATTCACAGAGGCTCAGCTTAAGCAGCAAGGGAACACGTACTTAGATTGCACTTGGCTGATCTTAATTTTGGGAATATAAAAACTTGGGCCGCATTGTAGCAAATTTTATTATTTGGACTCATTTTTATTCTTTTGTGTCTCCCATTCCTCCTTCCTAACTCGTGAATTTTGAGTGCAGTTTCCTCATGAGGTATAGATGGAGCCAGTGCACAAGGTAAGCACATGCTCCCAGCATCCCCCTAGTTGAGCTCCATGGAATAAACCAACCAGCTCTTAGTGTGCGCTGATATGAAAGCAACAAACAAAAAAACGTGTTCGTATTTTACACCAGCATTTCCCACATCAGTCTTGGACGGACACGCTAGGAACATGTTCCCAATATTCCAGGCAACCATGCAAACAAGAAAACAGACTTTATTTTCTCCTTTTCTTTTCCTTTTTTCTTTTTAAAATTTGTTTTGTTTTGACATCTATGTTGCTCTAAGATAAAGATGTCATCACACTGTATCAGATTTGTGCCGTTGCTAAAAATCACCTCCAGCACTAGCAAGTAGCACCCAGAAGGTGATGTCTATTTTATTATACTCATTTTGTGTATCTGTGTATGGGTGCATGCCTGCCATGGTGTGTGTGGAGGTCAGAGGACAACGTGTGGGAGTCAGTTTTCTCCTTCCACCACGTGGTTCCCAGGATTTGAACCCAGGTCATCAGGCTTGGCAGCAAGCACTTGTGACCCATTGAGCTGTTCTGCTGCCTGCAATTTCTACTTTGTAAAAAGATCCCTCTTTCTAGTCTCCAGCAATCTCAGGAGGCAGTATTTTGATTTACTGAAACAAATAAAAATGAATAAAAACAGACTAATCTGAAATCCTCTACTGATCTCCCCACTTCTCACGCTGGCTCCACAAACACTCAGGATTCTAGCAGGTTGTCCATGAAAAAAAAAATGAAATGTTCATGATATGCAGAGGTAGTTTGACCAGTTAAAGTGTAATAAACGAAACCTTGGATGGAAAGTACTGGGCTGTAAGCCTGTGACCCTCTACAAAACTACCTTGTAGCCCACAATAATGGGCATGAAGTCTCTTAGCAGCCAATGTTCTTGTCCCCAGTGGCATAATTTGACCTTGTCCTGGCTCACGAAGTTTGGTTTTAATATTTGAAACTTTGTTTTGGTATTAAACAGGCATTAGATATACAGATGGTGAGAATGAATGGAATACATCATAACTTGTCCAAAACACGGGAAGAATGTGTTTTCTCTTACCGGACTTTTCCTCTAAAAGCGAAGGCATGGGAAAGAAAAATAAAGAGAACATGAGAGAAGTGATACACATCTTCAGGAAGAGGCATTGAAGACTCAGGACTTCATTTAAAGCAGCCCGCTAAGGCAATGTTTCTGCAAATGCTTTCTGTTCGTGTCTGACAGGGTCACGCCTGGGTTATTGTCTTCCAGATTCTGAGGGCAGAGGCATGGCTCCATGGCTCCATGCAAACACATTTTTTAAGCTGTCTTTTCAATGGCTCACAATGATCAAACAGATCTATGTCTTGAGAACAGGACATTGGAAGTAACTGGAAAATGGCATTGATTCCTTACAGTTAGGCATGGCCATTACAAGACAACTGGAGAATTTTCCAGAAACTAATTTCACTATGGACCCTGACAGTGTCTGTCTCTTCTCAATCCACCCTGGCTACAGCCATCTCTCTCGAACAGTAGTACTCCCTGAGCTTTCTACGTGTTCTTCTAGTGTAATTCCACCTCCAGCCGTGTCTGTTCCGCTCTGCTTCACATTTTCCCCAGAGTCACCTTCCCAGAAAACAGTCCTTCCACCCCCTCCACTGTCTGTTTAGAGAACAGGATGTGAGCTCCTCTCTAGCATGATGCCTCCCTGATGGCTGCAGAAGCATCTTCCCTTCTCTGATGCTTTCCTGAGGGTTCTGAACTTACCGGCACACCCTTCTTGACACCTCTGGAGTGTGGCTTTCCTGCCTTCTCTCTACTGTTATCAGCCTCAATGGCTCCTCCCTCTCAGCCAGTCAAAACCCTTCTGCATTCTTCAAGGTTAGAGGACTTTTTTCCCATGAGACCTTTTCCAAGCTTCCCAGTTACACACACACACACACACACACACACACACACACACACACACACAATTCCCTTATCTTGTTTGGTCACAGCACAATTCTTTTTTCAAAATAATAACAATCAACCATCTTTCTATTTGCTTGGAATTCATCAGCCTCAGGTAAAAACAGAGGAAGATCCCAGTAGAAAGCTTTGCAGTTCCTGTCTTGCTCTGTATGATCTGCCATCTCTCCTCACTGAACTCCACAGCTGTGACCACAAGTGAACCTCCTCCAGCCCCAAACATGGTGCTGTGTATAATTTGCCCTCACATTTATGAATTCCATTTTTGGGTTCCTTAAAACATTATGAAAATGTTTGAGGCACAGTGTCTTCTGAAATGGAAATATGAACTGTTCGCTAAGTAAGGCAGAACTGTGAGTAGCCGAGCTATGTGGCCTTACTTGAAGTGGTTCCTTTACCAGCTTTATCAGAATTTCACTTAGCTCCTCCTTGAATGCTCAGTTCTCTGCCATGAGTGACTTGAGTGCTCACGCATGTTACAGACTCCAGACTTCAAAGACGTGGCATGCCTTTACACACAGTTCGGGGGAATTATAGGACTACATATCCTGGGTGGGATTTCTCTTCTAGAAAACACAAATGCTTCCTAATAGCCAAGGGCTGGGGACCAGGGGGAGGCTGTCATTGTTGTAATTTTCAGATACAGACAAGTGGTGAGAAGTATAGAGAGATGAAAAATGATGAGTGTCCGCTCTCAATCTACAGACAAACACACCTTTAGGGTTAAAATAGGGAGCCGCAGAGGAGCCAGCTTAGTGGAAGAAGCACATCCCTTCCATGTACTGAAATAATCCCAACCTTTTCTTTGTTTGCCTAATGCCTTTCAGCAAGTCACTCTGGGTCTCTATCCAGTAATACGGCTCAGGTGATTGCTTTCCTGTAAGGCCGTTGTGTGAATTCGAAAGGCAAGCATGATATTGGCAGCTAACATTCGTCAGAACCCACACTTACCACAGCTTTGCCTTATGGGATTGGTGCCATCACTCTAATTTAGCTCTAAAGGTAAAAGGAAGGTGTGTTGGGCTTCTAAGACCATGTGGTTACAAAGGATCTGGAGCTGGGTCCTAGTTTATCTAAGGCCAAGGTGGATCCAAGTCCATTGCTCAGGGCCTGATTAGCATTGAGATGGAGAACAACACAGTCAAATGTTCCAGAGAAAGGATGATGTAACTCATGCTGTCTCCCTTAGCAGGGCTACAAGTAGCTACAGTGTGAACTTCTGCTAACAATCTTTCAGTTGGGGATTAAGCTCTGATTATAAGGCATATTTATCAGCCCTTTCTAGAATCGAATGCATTTTGCTTAATTAAAATGAGAAGGAGAAACACGAAAACATAAATGACATGGGGTCCTCTGTCCTTCCTGTGCCTCCCCATCCCAGGATAGAATGGATTAATTCCCCTGCAGTCAACACATTGGTTTCTGGTGTTAGCACCCATCAACACCCCTTAGGGTTTCTTAATGCGGAAGTTTCTTAAGTATGTTAAAAAAAAAAACAACAAAATAAAGTATGATAATTCTATTCAGGGTAAAAAAGAAATGAAGACACTTCTTGGCTTAAAGTAAGATAATCACATCAAAGTTGAGTTTTAAGTATGGAAAACAGTAAATAAGAGAATCCAGAAAGAGATGTGTCTCACAGAAAGAGATGTGTTCCACTGGCTCACATGTAAATAAAGGTGGAGTAAGTGAATTTTTGGATTAGAGAAAACCCAAAGGCACAGAAATTTTCTCATTCCATAGACCAAGAAAACCCAGTTCCTGACTTGCAAGCCTTTCTAACAGGCAGCTCAATCTTAAGATGAATGACTTTTCATGAAACACACAAACCCCCCACCCTCCACAGAGACAGAATCTCTCTCTAGCTGTTACTATTCCAGATAAGTCAGTAATGCAAGCATTCATTCATTCATTCACTCACTCAAATTCAGTCTTAATAAATTCTATAATATTTTTCTTTTTGCACAAAAAGCTAGAATCAGCAATATTTAAAACATTGGAGTAAGCTAGACAGTGGCATATGCAGAAAATACACTCAGAGTTTTGCTGATACTCACTGGAAGTTTTGTGCTCTGTGTATGTTCTTGACACTTAACAAGGAACTGAGCTGCCCCTGGGGATTTAGGATATCAAACACCACAAGCAGGACTGAGACATTACAAAGTCAAGTCTAACTCACAGGCATTGTAAGACTTTGCAAATGCTTATTTACCTTAAAAATAAGGTGGCTAAATTATGAATCTTTTTATTATAGTTGATGGGATTATACTTTAATCATTTCTAGCTTTCTTTCTTTTTTTCTTTTTTAGTTTTTTGAGACAGGGTTTCCCTGTGTAACAGTCTTAGCTGTCCAGGATCTTGCTCTATAGCCCAGGCTGACCTCAAACTCACAGAGATCCACCTGCCTCTGCCTCCCAAGTGCTGTGATTAAAGACATGCACCATCACTTCCCCAACTTACACCAACCATTTCTTATCATTTGTGACTAGTCAGATATCCGTAAGAAGCAAAATGGTTGTCTATTCATTCACTTGGCCACTAGCAGACATTTCACAAGTACTCAGTAAACACCAGACACTAGTCCAGGCACAGTAGTGAACAACAGAAACAAGGAAGCTGCAATGAGCTCCCTTTTGAGAGTTGGGGAAGAAGGTGGACAAAATAATAAATACAATAAATAAGCAGGGTGTTAGTATTTAGAGGACAAGAAACACATTTTTTTAAAAAGTGGAGTTTAGGAACACCAAGTTAGGGTGCTTTGTGATTTCAATAACATGGTTGGGGTGACTTGAGCCGACACCTGAAGCTGGTAAAGATGTAGTACAGCTGTCTGGGGAAGAGGTCACAGGGAGACAGGGAAACGTGTGATGAGTGGGAAGAATGGCAGCTGGTAATCAGTGGGGTGTGTGTGTGAAGGGGTGGGGGGTGTTCTGGTTCCAAGGGTCACGAGGTTGTGGTTCAGACTATTCACTCTGTTCCAGTGTGACTTAGAGCTGACTTATGGACTCTCAGGTATGAGTTTTTAGTAACTACTGCCGTTGGCTTACAGGAGACAGAGCCTGCCTGACACAGGAGACAATGCCAGAAAACACAATATGTAGCTGTAACACATGCTACGATTCGGCATTGCTCTTGGGAAGCCTGCTTCGGTTCTCCATGTTAGAAAATATAAAAGCAGGTTCCAAGTAGGGTAAGAAGTGGGTAAGAAACTTTAAATAGATGAAACAAAATGAGGTCAGTGCATCTTGCCTTCCATCTATGCTGTCCATAGCAGGACATGTAGCACAGTCTGACACACACAGCCCTATTTTTGATACAGTTTGAGGGAGTTCCACTTGTTTTTTTCTAAAGCAATGGGAAATTACACTTCCTGCTGTCTCTGATGGCACATGTCTATAATCCTAACTCTCAGTGAGCAAAGGCAGGATTGCAGATTTGAGGCAATCTTGGGCTACACAGCTCCAGGTCAGTCTGGGCTACACAGAAAAATCCTGTATCAGAAAACAACCCATCTACCACATTTGATGTTTTCTGGCACTAAAATATAGCCCCCAGAGGAAAAAATAAATGGATACTTATTTTTTCACTATTATCTGAATCTTACACTTTTTCACATGCTACAGAATCTTTTTAAGAATAAAATTGTTATGGTTTAAGAATGTAAATTCCAAAGCTGGGTGGTGGTGGCACGTGCTTTTAATCCCAGCACTTGGGAGGCAGAGGCAGGCAGATCTCCGTGAGTTTGAGGCCAGCCTGGTCTACAGAGCGAGTTCCAGGACAGGCAAGGCTATACAGAGAAACCCTGACTTGGAGAAAAAAAAAAGGCATTCCAGATGCTTGAAGACTCAGTGTTAAGGATCACAACAGGACTGGAGCAGAAAAGTCCTGAAGGGAAGTCTCAAGGAAGGAAACACATGGATAAGCATTGATGAAAGAACCTAGAGCCTGTCAGGGCACCAGGAATGCTCCGCCATTATCACTCCATCAGTGGAGAGGGAAACATGGATGACACAAAGTGGAAAACAGCCACGAAACTGGGAACCATGAATCTTTTTTTTTTTAAACAAAACAACACAATATAAGTCCATGATATTATGATTAGATGCTGAGTTCTACATAATTTCTCACAGTGGGACTATCCATCTACCTACTCAATCAATAAAATTCCATCTGTGATGGTTACTATGATCAACTGGGTTAGATCTGGAATCAACAAGGAAACATGCCTCTGATTGGGTCTGGGAGGGAATTTCTAGGCAGGGTTCACTGGGGATGGGGTGGGGATTATCTCCCTCCCAATGGCAGCTGAGATGTTAAGAAGTCTGAGGAGAAAATGGTGGTGCTTTTGCTTGCTTGGCTGCCCTTGCTCCTTGCTGGTGAGTGTATCTACCTAGCTGTTGCTACTGCTGCTGCCATCATTCACTGACACTGAAACCTTTTGGCCTGTGACTGACCAGTGACTCTCCAGGAACCCCCCAGGCCTTCAGTGCCAGACTGGGACTGATGAGGCATCTGAGTTTTTGCCCTCTCCAGCAGGCAAAGAGCTATTGCTGGCCTACCCCTCCCCCATAATGTAAGCTCCTATATCAAGTTGCCCTTTGTAACATACATCCATTCTATCACTTCTGTTTCTCTAGAGAATCCAGTCCATGTACTGTGCGCCAGTCAATGCTGCATGCTCTGGAGGAAATGGCTCCTTGGGGGAGACTTAAACTTACCTCCTCTGAGTGCAAGGACAGTTGCCAGAACCGTTAGCAAGTGATGCATCCCACTAGAAGTTAGTTTTACAAATTGGCTGCTTCTTTGGAGTTCACTGTGCTCTGACTGTGGCCATTAGCTACCAAAAAGAACTCAGATTCCAGACCCCACAGAGGGAGGACTGACACAGAACTTGAAAGGTAGAAAACTCAGCCTTTTAAAAAATTTCAGTTGACATAATTAAAAAGCACATAATTCAAGAATTTGCTAATTTTGGTGTGGCTAGTCTAAGATGTTTATACGTCAATATGTGTCTGTGGTCATCTTCACCGTGATCAAACCCCTAAAACAGATCAGCTTGCCTAAGTCAGTGGAACAAAGTGGAAAGATCCAGAGTCATTCAAGGGAACTCTGTTAGACCTCCTGGAGGGAAACAAGAGTTTGCACTCAGCGCAACCCGCATTCTCTGGGGATGTAGTGACTAAGGAGAGGAGGATGAACACCACATACCTTACTCATGTTTCAGACCAAAACGTAAAACAATGCCAGGATTTCTCCTTAACAAAATAAGGTAGGCATGGGTGGTTTGGAAATTGAAACTGTGAAAAAGGTCAGGAAATGGAAGCAGCAGATTTCTCCAGAAGGAAAAAAAAATCAGTAATGAAGGAAAGAACCAACATATTTAGACATAGACTGTCTTCTGCAGACAGTTGGTGAGTTATTAAAAGGGAATGACATATTTTGAAAGAAAAGTTTCTGCTCATGGTCTCATGGTCTCTATCCTTCTCTTTGGGGTCCTGAAAAAGAAAACTGAAACAGTACTGTCTTAGGTATAACTTGCCCTGATGGGTCAGCCTAGAGCCCCATCTAGAGGGAGATCCTCAGACTCCCTCTGGGATCCACTGCAATGTCTGCAGAGGTTTGCAAGTGAGGCGTGGAAGCATTAGTACCCCACGTTTGCCAGCCCTAGTCTAAATCAATCTAAGTCGAGTAGGCCTAAGGTTGACTGGTGAGCAAAATGCAAGCTGAGCATTCACTTTCCAGCTCCCTGAGTGCACAAGGTCTGTACAGCTTTGAGAACCATGTGGTATTTAGTCTCTCCTGGTGTGCAGGGGCCTGGAGCTCTCCTCCTCCACTGATGACTCTGTGTTTTCTACTAAACTCAATGGGGTGCTGAACCTTCTGCCAGAGTGAGGACAGGAAAGGGGGTGGTGTTACCAAGCAGCAGCAAATTTGTGGAGTTTGCTCTCTGGCAGGGTAATTTGGGGGCGGAAGGTGGGTGGGCCACCTGGAATCAGCAATCAGCACCAGACTGTCTACAGTTCAAAGCTATCTCCCCCAACTCATAATTTTTGGATAAATAACTCCATTATGGATTGCATGTGCCCAAGCACAAGATCAAACTCAAGAAGCGTATCGTACTCTGTAATGCATTAACTCCTCATGTCTCTGAATTTGCAGGGTTAGGAGGAGGAGGAACAAACCTATACTTAACTGCCTCTCTTTCCCAACTACTCTATGAGCCTCTTCTTGACTTCACACAAATCCTTCCTTGCTATTTTTATTTCCTTCTGCCTCCCACAAGTCTCTCAACTGAAGGAAAAAGAAAGTGCTGCTGAAGAGAACCAGTTATCAAGGAGCCCCAGCTGGCTGCTCAGGCACACCTGGCCATTTCTCATCCCCGCCTGTCAACTCTGACCTCAACCCTAAGAAAGCTAGTACTACTGTTCCCATCTTACCGACTGGAGAACTGAGGCTTAGAGTTAAGTAACTTGGACAGGACACATAGAACTCACGGCCTGTGCTCTTCCTACTTGCCCTTGGTCTTCAAAGGATGAGCTGGAGATGTGGTTTGGGAGTAGATCTATCCATCCAATCTACTACGCCTGTAGCAGAGTGTTTCCCATAATGATGAGGAGGCCAAGATCACATGGGCGAGCAAGGCATGCATGAGTCAGAATGGGAATTTAGCTTTGACTCACTCCAGAGAAAAATCCCTGAGATGCTGCAGAACTAAGTGTGTATGAAAACAAACCTCCTCAGGGCAAGCAATGCAATGAGCCCTGGTTCCCCAAAAGACCAAAGGTAAACAGAGCGACACACAAGAAAGGAAAAGGTCTGTGTTCCATGGAAGCTATGGAAGCCACAGGTCTCCCAGTGTCTGCTGAGCATGGCTAGAGTGACTCCATGTGTGTGCCAGAAGGAAAGAGATTCCCACACCAGAGACCCTGGGAGGAGGGAGTGAGCCAGATCACAGCTTCAGAAAACCAAAGGGAGGAAAGGTGGATTTGGGGGATGAGGAATGTCAGTGTGGGTCTCCTACAAGCAACACTGGTTGTACTATCTGGCGAAATATTTTGGAGAGCAAGGAGGTTTATTTTCCAGGTAGGTGCCAGCCTTCAGGGCAGCTTCCTGATAAAGGACCACACTTGAAATGATTTAATAAGGCTTCTAGAATTACTGTAAGGAACGTTGTGAACATGTTTCCCCAGCTTGATGCTTAGGCTAATTAATTATTGATCTTGGGTCTAAAGGACTTTTGAGTATTTGGGCCACCTAAATATCAGTATTAATGATTCTTAAAAATGTGGATAGGAGGTGGTGGTGCATGCCTTTAATCCTGGCACTTGGGAGGGAGAGGCAGGCAGATCTCTGT
>CABHPH010152445.1:0-50503 GCA_902168325.1 Peromyscus nudipes | reverse complement strand
TTAAGGCCATCTCTCTAGATCTAATTTGGGAGAATTTTTTTAATACTGCTTCTATCTCATTGAATGATATAGGTCTATTAAAATTATCCATATTGTATTAATTTAGCTTTGATAAGCCATATATGTGTAGACACTCATCTATATCTTTTAGATTTTCAAGTTTTGTGGAGTATAGATTTTTTAAAATCTCTATTTTCATTTTAAAATTAACTATAGTTATATTTTTTCCTCCCTTCCCTTTCCTCCCTCTAATATTTTCCTTGTACCTTCCTCACTTCATCTCAAAATAATGGTCTCTTTTTCTTTGATTGTTATTATTATATGCATGTATACATGTACAGATATATAAATGCAATCTGCTGAGTCTCTTTAGTGTTGCTGATATGTACATGATTTCAGGGCTTACTACTTGGAATTGGATAATCAACTAGGAAGCTCATCCTTGGGGGTGACTCCTTAGTTTCCTGTAGCTGTTTTTCTAGGAGTGAAGTCCCAGGATATTTCCCCATTCCATGTCAGCATGTCTGTTGCTGTTGTAATTGTTAAGGCCGTATTGTTGAAGTACCATGGGATATTGTTGTTGCTCTTGTTTTCCTCCCAGTAGTTGAAAGTAAGTCCCTGTTCCTGGATGGCATGCACTTTGAGTGTGGAACTTGAAGAATTTGAGCTGGACCTTTCCCAAAAGCCTCTTCCCCAATGACTAACTTTCATAGCACTAGAAGGTACAATAAAGCTGCTAAGAAAGGGAAGAAACTATTAGTCCTATTCAACTGTGATTCCTATGAACCACCACAGTGGTCAGCATGACAAAATATCCCTAAAGGTACAATAGTGGCAGTCATATCTTGATGGTAACCAGCAGCTCTCTATTTGTTCTTCAAGCCCACTCAACAGGAGGGAAATCATGCCTCCTGGAAACCTATTCACCTAATCAAGACTAGTGAGTTCATGGATCTTAGAGAACCTTCTATTGCTATTTTATTCAACTAACATAATTCCTAACTGCATTTAAAATACTCATATCCACAAAAAGTGTAGCTTTTATTCCTCATCATCTTCCTTCCTTCCTTCCTTCCTTCCTTCCTCCCTTCCTTCCTTCCTTCCTTCCTTCCTTCCTTCCTTCCTTCCTTCCTTCCTTCCTCCCTTCCTCCCTTCCTCCCTCCCTCCCTCCCTCCCTCCCTCCCTCCCTCCCTCCCTCCCTCCCTTCCTTCCTTTCTTCCTTCCTTTTTTCTTTCTTTCTTTTTTTGTGATTGAGTCCTTTGCTATGTAGTCTTGGGTGGCTGATACTACACAGCTCAGATTGACCTTGTACTCCCAGCAATTCTCCTGCCTCAGCTTCCTGAGTGCTGGAATTACAGGCTTCAAACACCACATCTGGCTTATTTTGATGGCTTTTAAAGCCTATTTTAGCAGGTTTATTTTGTAATACTAAGTTTCTCATTACCGATTCCTTTAGATGTTTAATACTGATCTTTATTATTTAAGCAAACAGGAAAAAATAGGATGTAGAGAATCATTTTAGGATGTCTGTAAGTTCAACACTACATGTAGGGTTGTTTTGTCATCTCATTTCCAACTTAAATTAGCTGGCTGAACTGATATTCTCCAAGACATAACCACTCTTGGATATATGAGGATAATGTGAATGTAACCTAATATCCTTTGGTCCTAACTAGTAGTTCAAGGACCTGATACAGTTTATGTATTTTTCTCATCTTTCTAAATCTAGTTATCAGCATAAGAAGTTTAAGTTGAGTATCATTTCATTTGGGTTTTCTAAAAAAAAAAATCAAACTCTATTTTCATTTCTTGGATTAGCGTCCTTATTTTATTCATTTTTATCTTTTTCTTTTTTCTTCCTTTTTTTGAGTTGTTTGGCATAGTTATTATCACCCATTGGAATTCTTTGTCTGGTAATTCTTCCTGTCATTTTCAATAGGGCCAATTGATATAAGATTTGGATTGTGGTAGGAGGCATGCTATTTTATTGATATATTTATTTGTATTTTGGTATTTCTATGCTGGGATTTGAACATCTGGAGTTTGTTGGTTGAGTGATTATTTCATTTTTTTGTGTAAATTGGATCTCTTATTTTTTTGGGGATGTTTACCATGTTCAAGAGAAGGGCTCATTCATAGCAGTGTTGGGATATTGGTTTCTCTATTTGTCTGAAACTTGGGGTTACAACATCTGTTCCAGGTCTTTTGCTTGTTAGCTGTAGTCTGGTGCCTTCAGTGGTTTAGACAAGGAGCTGAGAAGTTTCCTCTGGTCATCATGCAGACTGGTTCTGGGTCTCCAGGCCAGATAGTACAACTATGTGATTTCAGTAACGGGAGCTGGCAGGGAAACGGTGAGTCCTGAGGTGAAGGTATCCCAGAAACATGTGGTGGCTGAAGAGTCCATTTTGTGGGGCAAACTAAGAACTGGCAAGTTTGAAAGAGAGGCTGAAAGGCCAGGAAGAGGTCATCATTCTTGTCAAACAGTCATGATACTTCGGGGATACCAGAATGGAAGGGGACTGGGGACAGGAACATGAGTAGCCTACTTGGCTGTCCATGCCATATGGTCCAGCTAGAGAATGCCTGATTGGAAGCAACCTGAAATCTGGTGGGTCTCCAAAAAGGGGAAAGAAGCCAAGAAGAGGTGGTGGTCTCTGGCAAGCAGCTCAGAACTTTGGAGTGATTCAGATGGAGGAAGGCTGAGAAGAAGAACACAGGTAGCCTACTTGGGTCTTCATACCACTTGAGATGGTTGGGAAGTCCATGGTGGGGAGATCTGATGAGGCTCTAAGCTATGGAGATGGGCCAGGAAGAGGTGGTCGTGGCAAGTAGCCATAGGGCTTTGTGGTTGCCCAAACTGAATGAGGCTGAGAAGGTCAGGTCTTGTGTTTTGGTTTTTCCCTTTTCATTTCCTCTTGAATGTGTTAGCACTTTAGGGACCCAATTTACACAATAGTATAAATAACTTAGATATGTCAAACCTTTTCCTATTTATCAAGAATCACGTCTCACCCTTTGTTCAAAAGAACTACAAAATCCCTATATCACTTCCAGGGCCCTGGTTGAATTAACTTTTTTTCTGTTTTGAATTTTTTTTCAAAAGAATTAAGTATTATTGCTGTTGTTTGTTGTTGTTGTTGTTGTTGGTGGTGGTGGTGTGTGTGTGCGTGTGCATGTGCGTGTGCACATGCACATGTGCATACACATGTATGTTATGTCATATGTGTGGACAACAGATTTTTGGGAGTTGGTGTTCTCCCTCACACCATAGGTTCTAGGGATCACACTCAGCTCATCAACCTTGTGTAACAAGTGCTTTTATCTTTTGAGTCCTTTTGCTGGCCCCAAATTGACTTTCTCAACACTCCAATGAACATAGTGCTATCCAGCCCAGTGAACTGAGAAACACTGCTTCCCAAAGTAACGCCAGCTCTTCCCCTATTATCTCCTAGATGACGCTGCTGTTCAGGGGAACCTCAGCTAATAAGTCTCCCTATTGACATGTGTGAGTCAGTTCCTCGGGACTGATTTTTCACCAGGCTGTCTTGGATTAGGCAACATTTGTCTCAAGGAGAGCTGAGTAGTTCTATTCCACAGTTTCTGTACTTCCGTGGCACTCAGACTCTCCTCACCTGACTCATGTCCCACAGCCTCATGAGACAGGTTTAATGATGCAGAATATTCCTGGGTTATCACAGTTAGGAATTTTTGTTTGTTTTTTCTGATTGTGAGTCTGTGTAGCCCTGGCCATCCTGGAACTCACTATGTAGACCAGACTGGCCTTGAATTCACAGAGGTTTATCTGCCCCTAAATCCCAAGCACTAATATTGAAGACATGTTTCACCATACTCAGCCAGTTGATATAAGATTTTGGAAGGCTGGAGGGGTGGGAGGAGGGAAGAGGGGAAATCTGTGATTGGTATGTAAAATGAATAAAAATTTTCTTAAAAAAAGATAAAGATTTTGGTATTATTTATAAGCTCTTGGGTGAAGGGTGACACTAGAATAAGGTGATTATCTGGCAGCTGCCTCACTACAAAACTTACCCCAGTATGGGTGAAGACTCATGTAATCTGAATTCCTAGAGTTTCCTGAGTAACTTAGAGGCAGTCTCCTCTTTCTTCACAATTTCTTACTGTTTATATGATGTGGGAGAAGGTCATTGTAGAATCTTATAAATTTCATACGTTTCCTGAGTCTAATAAGTTTTATGAACTTCCTGAGTCTTAAAAGTTTAGTGAACTTCTACAACTTAAAGTGCCTCCTTCCAGGAAGTAATGTCTCATCTTGGAGGAAATAGCTACTTCTAAATTAACAGAGATAAGATTCAGATATTTGTTTTCTCCATGGGAATGAGGCCCTCTGCATAAGCGAGACAGTTGTGTAGCTTGATCTGCTTAAGTGGCCCCCTAGTGTAGGATCAGGGTCCATCCCTGGTGCATGAGCTGGCTTTTTGGAGCCCATTACCTATGGTGGGACACCTTGCACAGCCTTGATGCAGGGAGAGTGGCTTGGACCTGCCTCTACTGAATGTACCAGGGTCTGCTGACTCCCAATAGGAAGCCTTACCTTCTTGTAGAAGGGAATGGGGAGTGGCTGTGGGGGAAGGCTGGAGGGGCAGGAAGAGGGAAGAGAGGGTTCTGTGTGTGGAGGGTTTATGTGAGCAAGAGTTGTTGGGACCAGGGATGGATGGAATACAGGGACCAGTGGCCAAACGAATGGAAACACATGAACTGTGAACCAATGGCTGAGGGGCCCCCAACTGGATCAGGCCCACTGAATGAGTGAGACAGTTGATTGGCTTGATCTGTTTGGGAGGCATTCAGGCAGTTGGACCGGATCTTGTGCTCAGTGCATGAATTGGCTGTTTGAAACCTGGGGCTTAGCAGAGACGCTTGGCTCAGCCTGGGAGGAGGGGACTAGACCTGCCTGGACTGAGTCCACCAGGTTGATCTCAATCCTCGGGGGGAGTTTTTGCCCTGGAGGAGATGGAAATGGGGGGTGGACCCGGGGGAGGGGGAGGGGCGGGAGGGGGGAGAACGGGAATCTATGGCTGATATGTAAAGTTGAATTATATTGTAAAATAAAATAAAATAAATTAAAAAACATAAAAAATAAATAAAAAATTCTTAATAAAAAAATAAAAAAATTACCCCTCCCCAAAGAAGTTAATATGCATAGAAGAAAAAGAAAACATCATGCCTTCTCAATGTCTGTGAATGGCTGGTAAATGTCAGTGCTCAATGGAGGGTCTAAAGCACTGTAGGTCTTATGAAAATGACATGACATAAATAAGGTGATGATCCCTAGTGACATTATGTGTTCCTCAGGAGCCCTCTTTGACTGTGCCCTGTGTCACACTAGTCTCAGAGACCGCTGAGGTATTTTCTGGAACTGCTACCAGAGTTCTGCTTTTCTCATCTAAGCGTCCTTGTCATTTCTACAATACTATTCCTACAATGGTAGTAGTCTAATGAATTATGGCATTTGGGTCCACTTAACATCACCCCAGGTCCTTTGGCTGAGCTATCACGTGATGTCCATTGGAACTGGAGTTAGGGATGGTGTGAACCACCATGTGAGTACTGAGAACTGAACTAACATCCTCTACGAGAGCAACAGGTGCTCTTAATTGCTGAGCCATCTCTCCAGGACCCATAGATGTAACTTTTTAGAAAGGTCACTCATAATGATTAAGGAAGCAATCCATCACGAGGATGGTACAATTCTAAATATATGTATACTAAACATGAATATGCCCAATTTCATAAAACAAATAGTGTTAGATGTACAGTCATAGATTAAGCTGAACAAAATCATAGTGGGTAGCGTCAATACCTAAATCTTACCAACAGACCAATTATCTTAACTAAAACTAGAGAAACGTATACATTAAATGATATAGATATAATGAACCTAATAGACATCTACAGTATATTCTGTACACACACACACACACACACACACACACACACACACACACACACATCCCAAATTAATAACATGAGATCCCAATTCAATTCAGAAAATCATTAGAACATATTTTAGAGAGTTGCTTGTCACCAAACAGGAAAATCTAAAAGAAATGAACTGGATGCATAGACCTACAAAAATTGAACCAAGATGAAATAAACAATTTAAACAGATAAAAAAAGTAATGGTATTAAATCAGTAATAGAAAAATCCCTAAGTGAGGAAAGTTCCAGTTCTAACTGGATGAACTGCTAAATCCTTCCCTAGCTTTAAAGAACGAATGCTCATTCTTCTCAAACTGTTTCATAAACTAGAAAAGGAAAGAATGCTACCAGACTCCTTTTTAATAAATACATACATAAATACATAAATAAATAAAGCCACTATTACTCTAATGCCCAAACCAGACAGAGACAGAAGAGCAAAGAAAATTATAGGCCAGCTTCTCTGATGAATATAGATGCAGAATTCTCAATAAAGTATTTGCATACTGTACTCAAGAACACATTAAAAAGATTATTCATATTGATCAAGTTAACTTCATTGCTGAGATTCAGGGATAGATCAGCATAATCAAATCAATAAATGAAATACATACCATAAGTGGACTCAAGGACAGAAATTACATGTTCATTTCAATAGCTGCAGAAAAGGCTTTTGACCAATTCCAACCGTTTTTCCTGACAAAAGTCATGCAGAGAATAATAGCAGGAACATATCTTGGCATAATAAAGGCCATATACAGGAACTCTGCAGCCAACATTATACTAAATGCTGAAAAACAACACAAAACAAAACTCTAAGCATTTCCACTTAAAGCGGGAACCAGACAAGACTGTCCACTCTTTTTATTCTTTTCTAGTACAATTTTT
This sequence comes from Peromyscus nudipes, assembly GCA_902168325.1. Classification (NCBI taxonomy): domain Eukaryota; kingdom Metazoa; phylum Chordata; class Mammalia; order Rodentia; family Cricetidae; genus Peromyscus; species Peromyscus nudipes. The sequence continues at coordinate 43,657 of CABHPH010152445.1, read as the reverse complement.
GAAGTTTTAGCTAAAGCAACAGGAAAAGAGAAGGAAGCAAAAGGGATTTAGTTAGGAAAGGAGTTAGCTAATGTGTCCTTGTTTACAGACAATGTGATTCTATTGTACCTAAGGGACCTGAGAGACACTACCAGGAAACTCCTAGCATTGACAGACACTGTGCAATGGGGCGGGGCACAAAGTTAATTCATAAAAACCAGTAATCTTCCTGTACCCTAATGGCAAACACGCTGAGAAAAAAAAATCAAGGAAGCAATCTCATTCATGATTGCTTCAGAAAATAATATGCCATAGAATAAACCTGACCAAGAAAACAAAAGATCTCTACAGTGAAAACCTGAAGATATTGAAGAAAGAAAGAAAGATACTGGAAGATGGGAAGACATCCTAAGATCTTTGATTGGAAGAAATGGCTCAGTAATGGCTTTAAAGAAATTTGTGTTGTCTTTTGATAGTACAATGTAATTACATCATTTCCTCATTTCTTTCTTCTTTCTAACTCCTCCCATGCATGCCTTTTTCTCTCTTAAAATCAGTATATTGTTTTCTTTGTATCTTCTCCAGGGAAGAGTATACCAAATGGTTGTCCAATACAAAATAGCTCTTCAAACATGTACGTATGAGTGACCTTATAGACACTGAGCAAGCTGTATTTAGGAATGCACACATACACATATATACCTAACAACAACAACAAAAGATGCCAGGGATGGCTGTCTTATCGAAAATAATGTGCAGATCCAATAAGCCTTTTAAAAATCCCCATGATATTCTTCACAGTAACAAAGGAATCTTAAAATTAGCATGGAATCTCAAAGACTCCAGGTAACCAAAGCAATTCTGAGCAAGAATAATAATGCTGAAGATATAATCACATCTAATTTAAATTTATAATACAGAGTCTTAGACAAAATAGCAGCATGGGCCTGGCACAAAAAAATAGATACATGTGTTAGTGGAACAGAATAAAAGGTGAAGACATAAACTCTCACAGCTACAGACACTGACTTTTACTTTTTGGAAAAATCAAGTATAAACATTAGAAAAAAGCACCTTCAACAACCGGTGCTGGAAAAACTGGATAGCTGCATGTAGAATAAAACCAGTGCACGGTCTCTCACCCTGCACACAGGTCAACTCCCAAAGGACCACAGACCTGAATGTAAAACCTTAAACTTCTACAGAAAAGAGTTGTGGAAACTCTTCAAGTCATAGGCATAGGCGAGGACTTTGTGCACAGGAATCTAGTTTAGAAATGGAGCTAACATGAGAAATGAGACCTTATGAAATAAAAAAAAATATTCTACAAAGCAAAGGAATTGTGGCTTGAGTGAAGAACTGTCCTACAGAATGGTAAAATGTTTTAGACAGTTATACATCTGACAGATGATGAACGGCTATCATATACAAAGAACTCAAAAAGTGAACAAGAAGTAGAACATCCCAATCTGCAGTGGACCAATGAAATTAGACACAGTTCTCTAAAGATAAAATGGAAATGCTCAATAAACGTATGAAAAATGTTTGACCTCATTGTCTATTACGGAAATTAAAATCAATACTTCATTGACACTCCACATCACCCCAGTCAGGACGGTAGTCATGGAGATAACACTAACAAATGATGACAAAGGTGTGAACAAGAGCTAACCATAACTGCAAATGGGAATGTAAACTGCCAGCTCCTCTGAAGTCATACTGAGATTTCTCAAAAAATTAATAGATCTTCCCTATGATGCAGATATACCACTCTGGGGTTTGATACAGATATATGACTCTTTGGGTATTTATTCCAAATCAGCCTGTCACAGACACGATTGCATAGCATTTACTGCAGCACTACTCATGGTAGCTAAGCTATGGAAACACCTAAGATTTAAAAAACAGAATGGATAAAGGAAACATGATTTATGTACACTATGGAATTTCTTCATTGTATAGAAGAAGGAAGTCATGTTCTTTGCAGGAAATTGGATGCAGTGGGAGACTGTAATGTTAAGAGAGGTAAGCCAATAGAAGGGCAGAATATGTTTTCTTTCTATTGTGATTCCTGGTTTTTATGTAGATACACAAAGTCATGTATGTATATATCATGTACAAGTAGCAATTGAAGTGTTTAGGAGATAAATGAACTAACAGGAGGCAAGGGGTAGAAAAGGAAGAGTGGTAATGTTTGGGGAACTATATACTCAACTAACATATTCAAATGAAAGCTTTACAAGTAAACTTTAGAAAACAAAGAAAGTTTAGATTAATTTCCCTTATGAACATAGATGTAAAAAAATCTCAATAAAATACTTGAAAATGAAACCCAAGAATATGTCAAAAAGATTATCTACCATGACCAAGTAGACTTCATCTTAGAGATGCAGGGATGTTTCATCATATATAAATTTATAAACATAATCCATCACATAAACAGCCCAAAAGACAAAAGCAACATGATCATCTCATTTGATGCAGAAAAAGCCTTGGCAAAACCCAACATCCATTCATGATAAAATTCCTGGAGAGACTATGGATACAAGGGACATGCCTCACCATAATAAAGGCGATATAGACTAAGTCCACAGCCAACATCAATGTGAACTGATAGAAACTCAAATCTAGAGTTACTGAATAATGGGGGGAGACAATGCCCCAACCAGACAATTTTTGCCACCAAGTGAAACTTCCAGAGCTGGGTTTCATCTAATTGAGTTGTTGGCCAAAGCTGTCCCATGGAAACCCCAAACAACTGAAGCTATTGCTAAGGTTATTGGTTGCTCTTCACAAACTAATGGTAAGGCCATTTGCTGAAGAAAACACATAACTCATGAACACAGTGACATTCAGTGGGTGCCTAGCTAGAGCCGTCACTCCTTTGACTAGTGTTCAGAGTACTGGAAAGTACTCTGAACTCTATTAGAGAAGAAAAGTAACCACCAGCCCAGCTATAAACCTTGTACTCTATGATGGTGACCTACTTTCATGCTATGCTGGTACAATGGTGGCACAAACATTCTGGGAGTAACCAACCTCTATCTGATTGGATTTAATGCATACTACAAGAGATCAGACCTATGCCGGATACTGATCTGGTGACAAGAACTTGAGAGTAGATAGGCTATGGACCTAGGGGAAATACTACTGTTCTGCTAAAGGAACTTATCAATAAAACGACTCCTAATGATGTTCTACTATACCCTTAGATCAGTGTCTCACTTAGCCACTATCAGAGATGCTTCCTCCTACAGGAGATGGGAACTAACACAGAGACCCACACCTGGACAATGTGTAGAATGAGAATCCGTGGACCCTCAGTCCTAAATGGGACATCTTCTTCAAACCTTTCCTCTCAGGTTCAGGGAGCTATGCAGAAGAGGGTAAAGGTTGTAAAGAGCCAGAGGAAATGGATGTCACTATGGAAACTGTCTTCCAGACACAACTGGACTGACACATATATGAACTCACAGGGACTGTGGCAGCATGCACAGGGACTGCACAGGTCCAGGCTAGATGTCATCCCAGAACTGAGAAGTGGAAATGGACAAGAGCTTCCATCCCTAACCGAGAAGCTATTTCCAGTTGACAACCACTTGCAAAGGAAAAATTAGTTTTCTTCAAGGGAATCTCCTGGATCTATAAGTCCCACTTAAGGGTAGGCTGTTTGCCCAGCAGTAGAGGGCCAACACAAAGGAATTCAATGATACTTTTATAGATTTTTCATCTCATGTTGCTTTGTTTGGGCATTTTTCTTTTACCTTAATGGTATTTTGCTTGTATATTACGGTTTCCTATTTTGTGTTTCTTGGGGTTTTGTTCATATATTTCAGTTTCCTAGTTTGTGCTTTTTTCCAGGGTTTTGTTTGTGTTTGTGAGTGTGTGTCTGTGTGTATGTATTTCTTGTGCTTCCTTTCTTTCTTTTTCTAAATTCTGTTTTCTCCCCTGTTTTACTAAAGAGAGAGAGAAGGGGGACATGGTTTTGGGTGGGTGGGTATGTGGGAACAATCTGGGGAAGGGGAAACTGTGATCAGAATACACTGCATGAAAAAAATTTTTCATTTAAAAAGGGAAAACATCTATATTCACAAAAGGTTTCCTGTTATGTAATAATTGAGTTATCATGCTTGATTTAATTTTCTTATTTTTGTAGGTTTTGCCACTTAGTATTTTCAACAGATGCTGTCTGGACATTTTTTCTCAATTTCCAGAGATACTCTATGAGGACACAAAATATTCCATTTCACTAGATAGCAAGGTATTTTATACGTTTAATATTCTATCAAAATAATATCATTGGTTCTGTGAATGAGTCAAATGCACAGTTGGTTTTACATTTTGGGGTCTTCAAACTCACTAGCTTTAGGGGTGTCAATACTACTTGATTACCAAGACAGGTTCAAAACAGAGACCAGTGTTGCCCTGGGAAACTGCTCAGTCCTGGACAAATTGTCCTGGACAAATAGAGATCACTAGTCACCCACATTACACCATTTGTGTGTTCCAGTCACATGACCTCCTTTTAGTGGGAACATACAAAGCCCTTCCTTCTGCAGTCCTTTGTGGCATGCTGTCTCTGCTCTCTCTACCCAGTGCCCTCATGGCTCTGGGACCTGCCATCCTTCTGTTCTCCACTTCCTCAGGTCTCAGCACCTCCTCCTGACTGCCCTATGGAAGAAAAACCCCACTAGCTGCTCCACTGGTCTCTCTTATGGTGTTCTGACACTTCTTGTGTTTGATTGAAAGGTGGCACTGGTTCTTCTTCAAGGCAGGAGCTCATGTAGCTCAGAGTGGCCTCACATGTGTTATGTAGGCAAGGTTGGTCCTTACCTCCCAATTCTCCCAATGCTCCTGCTTCCTCTCTAGCTCTGGGTTTATTGGTGTGGACCACCACACCCGGCTCAGACCCTTTCTTTGTCCCACTCCATAGTACTCTTAATTATTTTACTGGCCTGTTTTCTCCTCTAAGACTGTGCACTCCACACACACACACACACACACACACACACACACACACACACACCTGTAAATTGTAAATCCTGCTTGTTTTACTCAGCACTAAGCACCCTGCCTCTAATATTGCGCTTGGCACACACTTGGCAAACTGTACAAACTTAATCATTATTTGGTAATTGAATGTGTACATTACAGATCCTTAAAACTATTTGTTAGGAGAATGAAATCTGAATCTACATGGACCTTAACCTGAGCTGTCCACACTTCTCTATTCCACATTTCCCACTTCTCACTGCAAACTGATAGGAAGGTAACACCTTCCATTTGTGATAATATCTTCCACTCATGGATCTATGCCAGTTTATATAGGGGTGTGTGTGTGTGTGTGTGTGTGTGTGTGTGTGTGTGTTCTTCTGAGACTGGTGGGTGGGGAAGGACAGGAGTGGGCAGGTAGGAGCCCAGTTGGATTCTGGATAGCTGTGCTCTTTGCTGCCATGACCTTAGCATGATATCTGAGTTGAATACTATGCTGTTGAAGTGTATCTTTGTTTAGTTTAGGTGAAAAAAAATTTTTTTAACGTGCCAGTGATTTAATTAGAGAAATTACTTTCCTTGTAAAAATCTGTATCTTTTTACCTCTTGGCACACCAGATATTCTTGGAAAATTGTATTTTATAACAAGTTTGGATTAATGTTTAATTTAAAAATCTACTCTTCTCAGGAAACATCATATATGAGAGAGGAAAGTAATAATTTAATCTTTACATATAGACAGCAGCACATGTTTGCAGTGCTTTTGAAAGCAATAAATTATGTCATAATGTCCCTTAGGAGCTCAATACTTTTCTACTGCTACAATCATAGGGTATTCATGCAGTCCCAGTGAACATTGACACCCGTCATTCAAACACCAGTTAAATATACACAGAAGTAAAAATTTTAAAAAGACAGCTTCCGAGGTCAAGGCTGAAGATGGTTGTGACGTACAGGGAAAGTGCTTCACACATGCTGGGATTTTGGGGTGTCTCCATGTTGATGGAATGTACCCATCAGTTAGAAAATGTCACTAAAAACACAATGCCAACTTCTGAGGATGTGTTTACCTTATGCCACCTTACATTTTTCTTTTTAGTGCTGGGTATGCTAGTGTTTCATGTATGCCAAGCAAGTGTTCTACTAAGAAACCACATTCCCAGTTCCATTAGCTTTTGCTTTAAATTCCTTCTTTAATTTTCAGGAAGCTGAGTGACAGTGTCATGACTACATGTAGAAGAAATATGATATAATTCATATTTATTTAAACCTGTGGTCTATTAGGACTCAGACCTTTTAAATATCTATCACAGCTTATGAGATGACTCAGTGGATAAAGTCCTTATGATAACAGCGTGAGTACATAATTTTGAATTTCCAGAATCTACATAAAAACTATGCATGCCCGAGAGTATCCTGTAACCCAAACACAAGGGACTTCCAGGTCAAGGTGGCTCACTGTACTGGCTAGAGCTATCAGTGAAAGACCCTTCCTCAATAAATAGTGTGGAGCAAAATCAAGAAAGACATCCCACATCAGGCCTTCAAACCCACATACACTCGCTTGTATGAACATTCACATGCACCCACACACATGCAGACATCCATTGGTGCATCACACACATACATACACACATGTAAACAAAAACAAAAAATGTAGTATGAAAGGCTACCGTTTTTTCCTCCCCTGAACTCTGTTCTTCAGTCATTCTAGGTGGACAGACCACAGAAAGACATTTCTTCTGTGTTAGGAATTTTAATCCTGGAGCTGAACTTCTACAAAATAATTCTTGACATGAACCGATTGGTTTGATGGGCTGTCAAACTGTCAAAAAAAAAAAAAGCTAACTTCCCTGAAAAGGCTGGTATGATGATCAATATAATTGTGTTTAAAAGCTATATGAAAACCTTGGGATTTTTTTTCTGTTCATTTTGTTGGCATTCTGAAATATAAACCTTTGGGCAAGTATCCTAGGCTTCTTCAATACTTGTTTTCTTATCAGTGAATAGAAGATTAGGGATTGAAATCTCTCACAGCATCTACATACTATAAACATATGAGACTGTGAACATACTACCATGTTCCAGTGTCTGACCTTACTCCCCAAATAGATTTTCTTCAGAACAAAATGAACAAAAAAAGGAAACTGCATAGTTTCTGAGTGGTTTATGGCAGAAAAACTATTACTATTATTATTTTTTTAAATAAACCAACCTGGGACCTGGTTTGATTTCTGTTCAGATGTCATGGAATAGCTTTTCTACAAAGAAACCAGATGGCCACTGTGATCATGGTCTCCAATGTGAAGAGTACAGAGCCTCCTTTCCCATGGGTTCTGATCAGACAGGAACTAGCCATTTGTCAGGGATACCATGCCCTTACATCTCTCTTTCTTTTTTCTCCCTCTATCTCCCACGCATGCATTTTCTCACTGATTTGCAATCTGCAGCATTGCTGAATCATTCCTTCTGAGTGTTTGGAAACCGCCTGTGTCCACAATGTACATGAAGAACATGGAAGTCCTCATTGGATGAATCATGAAGTGTGACGCAGAGGCTTTCCTCTGTCACTCCTGTATTTTGATTTGTGATTCCTAATTAAGTGTTTGGAGTGTGTTTTCCACTCGTGGTGGTACAAATAAAGCAAACGTTAGTGCATGAAGTGCTGGAGAGATGGATCTGGGGTTAAAAACATTGGCTGCTGTTCCAGAGGACCTGAGTTTGATAACAAACATCCATAATGAAGCCAAAAAGGAAGGAAAAAAAAAAGATCTGTAGCTCCAGTACCTGAAGATCTAACATCCTCTCTGGCCTCCATAGGAACCGCACATGTTTAAAAAAAATTAGTATTGAAAAAAAACAATGCATGAGTTTTCTTCATTTGTCCAGTAGATGGAAGTATTTCACAGTGAATTAGTAAGAAGCCAGTGATTTGGTTTTGGTTCCGGTTTGGGTTTTATTGTTATTTTTGTATATCTTTATAATAATAATGAAATAAGATGTGATAACCCACCTGGAAAGTGGAAGTGAGAAACAAAAAAGTTATGAGATGAAGAAAGATGGAGCCAACTTTACAGCATGCAGGGCTTCCAAGATTTTTCAACCTTACCCCAAACCTGTTCTGTTTTGGCTTTCTCCTTTTATCTTCTCTCTCTCTCTCTCTCTCTCTCTCTCTCTCTCTCTCTCTCTCTCTCTCTCTCACACACACACACACACACACAATCTCTATGTATCTTTGCTAGTCTCCAGAATCTTTTCATGAGAATGAATAATGCAATCAGTTTCTCCAGCAATCAGGCCAGCTTTAACATCAAGCTGGTGTCGATAAGAATGCTCATTGCACACCAGGGAGAGTGGAGTGAGGGCGAGGGTAGCAGAGGCATCCTGTAGGCAGCTCTCACTTGGCACATATTCTGGCTCCTCTGCTGTTGCGAGGTGGGGGTGGGGTCTACCCTATCAACCCAGCACAGATCACCTCACTCTAACCCAGAGACTGGTGGTATTATTCTCATAGGTGCTGTGTGAGCCTGCTTCCAAAACCCCAATTTCAATGAGTTGTATTTGTTTGACTCTCAATAGGAAGTTTGGGTGAAAAAAAAAAAAGCAGTTGTGGTCATAGCATGAAAGCCATGTTTTCTCTATCATCCCAATAAGTTGCAGGAGCATGGAAGCATTCCTCTTTAAGGCCTCATTTCTCCCACCCTACCCCTTTCCCGGTCCCCTTTCTCTTGCGAGCTTTGGCAGGACATGAAGGGATCCATCTTTATTTCCATTTTTGAGTTGAGAAAGGCAGATCACTCTCTCAATTATTCCATGAGAGGAACTAAAAGCCCCAGAGTCTTGAAGATACAGAGTAAGTCCCACAAATGAAAATTTGTGTTTATCTACACATCTTAAAACCCCAACAAATGATCTAAGGCGCCTGCATAAGATAAGTGAAATGCCATGAAATTGCTTAAGATCTTCTAAGACAGAGCTCTGTTTACTCATCAGCTCTGCTTTTCTTCTCCACCAAAGGGCAACGCTGCCCTCTTTACTGCTGTTTTCGACTTCCTTCATCAGTACTGTGATTTTAATTGTATTTGTGCAGAACTGCCTCTTTTGTGGAATGCCCTTCATGGGGAGCCCTTTGCGTTGATATATTTAATTTATTTTTCCATCATGCCCTTGAAGCAAAGGTCTCTGGGATAGAACTTGCCAGTGCTGTGGGGATAAGCAATGGTGCATAAAATCTCCAGACATTAAACTGCTCAGCCCCTGGATCCTCTGAAAAAGGAGAAAGCTGAGATCCAGGCAAAGAGATTTGTTCTTCCATCTCTAAAAGCTAATTGGAGTCGCACATCTCAGCCCATCCAAATACATAACATTTTGGAGAGGGAGAAAAAGAAAAAAAAATACCTCTGATGTCAAACTATCATCAGGGACTAGTAGTAAGCGTGTTTGGCAAAACTCTTCCTCTTCTCAGAGCTTTTCAAACATCTTCCAATCTTCTAGCAAGCATTGAATGGACAGCAAGGGAGATAAAAATCAAATCCTTCCTGGCTAGGAGAGATAATGAAAGGAGAACACAGAGCAATTTGGTGACAAGATGTTATTTGCTTGACAAGAACACCGAAGTGTATGGAATGGCATCCTCTGGGCATTTAACCCCTCCTCTCTTACTGGTACTGTCTGTAATCTGTAGAGCCAAACGTCCCTGACCAGCCAGTGACAGTGCAACTTCAGCACCAGATCAAAGCCCGCGCTTCCGATTTCGCGCCACTAGAGGTCAGTCTTGACTAACTTGAGAACACCCGGCCCTCCATTCCAGCATCTCCGCGCTCCACCCTAGTTTGTTTTAGAGAAAAAGTTGCCTTTCTTTGCCCTGGAGGTTGTTTGTTTGTTTGTTTTTGGTGTTTTTTTTTCCTCTAGAAACCACATATTTTTCAGTTTCTGAGAGAAAAACAGTCTTTTGAATAATGAGATAAAAAGAGAGCTATTTACTCTCAGCTCCTCCATCAAGGCCCTCCTGTCCTGTATGTCAGGAACTTACAGGTTCCTGAAGTTGATCATTGCCCGAGGTCACCACCTTTTCACTAGGAAATGTAACAAAAGAACCAAAACAGTAAAGAAAAAACAAAACAAGAAACCTGAAACAAATTTGTTCCTCCAAATGTCTTCACTGGCCTCAGGGTTTCCTGCTGCAAAGGCCACCTGAAGAACAAGCTAGACCCAGACACAGAAGGACTGACAGAAAGCCAGAACAGGCAGGACATTCTCCATACCTTTTCTCTTTAAAGATGTTAGTATAAGACAAAGTGCAGAAAGTCCAAGACACATAGTTACCTTCCCCGAGAAAGTTCGTGGTGCGGTTATCAGGGTGGTCCTAGGCTGTCTTTTATTGTGTGTCTACTCTTTTCCCCAGTCAGAGAACAAGTGTCTAGAAAATCTCTCTCTCTCCCTCTCTCACCTCTCTCTCTCTTATCTATCTATCATCTATCTATCTATCTATCTATCTATCTATCTATCTATCTATCTATCATCTATCAGTCTGTCTGTCTATGTATCTATTTTCCTACCTATCCACCTACCTACTTACCTATCTATTTAACTCAAGGCCATCTGTAAACTAGTCAAGAACTCTAACCCCAAGACATATCTCCAAACCTTTAGATCTTCTTTGTAAACTTGGCACAACTGGTTGTCATTTTCCTCAATGTTGGAGTGAGGCAGGCTCTGGCAGTGGACACATTCAGAGTCTAGTTATTTTACCCTCCCCCCCCAATCACCCAGTGACCACCCCGTTGACTTCCCTGCTGGGGTTAGGGTGGACATAGTGGTGTCTGGGGAGTCAAATGTGCCAGTTCCGCTTTCCTGTTTCCTGAGAGTTCATGGTTTGAAAGTCACGTGTTTCCAGCTAATGGACCATCTATCCCTCGTACCCCAATAGAAATCACCTTCTCCTTAAAAGATCATTAAGCAAATTGATAGCCCAGGATGGCTTTAATGCTCTGGGGAAGAAACAACTCAAACAAACCATTGTTGGTCATTTAAAAACTCATTCTTCACGAGGAATCAGGACCTCTGCTTCACAGGATGGCTTGGCCACTCACCAAATCTGAAAACAAAACAACCAATAAAGGGAGCGAGAAATAAACCCAAAAAACAAAAGGGAAATAAGTCACCTCCCCTATGCTTCTGATTCATAGTGACTCAAATGCAGCACAACCGGAAAGCCTCTTGGTAAGTCAGCGCGAGTGAACCTTCAGCATAGCAGACAGAACTCTCTCTTTTGAGATTAAAACCGTGAGGCACAGAGAAATTCAGGGGATTCCCACACCTCTGGGCTGCTGAGAAGTGATTTTGAGTCACAGCCCAGTCTCGCAGGTTCCTGTCTTAATACTAAGCAACACTTCCCCAATGGGTCCTTTGCAAATTGCTGCCTCTTCCTTGGATGGGGAACCCAGCATCTGAGGATGCCTCCCTGCAGAGAAGCTAAACCTCCTTCGTCTTCCAGGCCACATGGTTCATTACCAAGGGGCACTCGATGCTAATGAAGGATCTTTAATGGCCTTCTATAACGATCGTGATTGCTTCTACTGCTCTGATTTGGAAATCGTGTTGTATCTAAGGGGACCTCTTCAGTTTAACAAGGCAAAGGGGATGGGATGGAGAAAAAGGAAGGCAGAGCACATGGAAAGGATAAGGCCAGCCACCACCCATAATTAGCAGCATTTTCCAGCCTGCACGGAGGGAAACTCTCCTAAGGGGCAGCCTAACAGGAAGGAGGCAGCTGCTTCCAGGGGGCCTGCTCTCCCCTAGAAGACAGACAGATGTGAACGCTGTAAGGTAGAGCCAACTTCATCTTCAAACTACTTCAGTATGGTCTCTGAACTCCATAGCCATAGTTCTGAAATACACTAAGAACAGAATGAGACAGGAGAGTAAGGCTGAGAGTAGATTCCCAAAGGGCTTACACAAAGGCTACACAATTAATGTATGAAAGAAACCTGCTGGCAAAGAGGAAGGCTGGGAAGCTCCTGGCTTTCCAACTATAACAGGAAGCGCATGCACTCTTGCTAGAGGGGTACCTCCAGAAACCCTTGGTAGGTAAATGACCCACTCAGGGCCCAATGTTTGAGCTATTGTGCTTCTTCACGCCTTCCAACTCTGCCCCACATCCTTCCTTGGAAATATATTCTTTTGTGATAAACTGCCTCTGCTTCTACTGCTATCCACCTGTCTCTGGTGAATTCGCTGTTCCAGGATATACGAATCAAGAAATCCTGCAGGTGCCCACCAAACCGGAATGTCTGCTGGTATCAGTTGTTGAGCTGGCCACCCAGGAAGTAAGATTTATGTTTCTAATCTCTTAAACGTTTTGTTCCTTCTGGGGCTCCCTGAGAGGAGCCACTCCAAACTGCAGGTATTATTTGGTAAAGCACACTGTAAAAATCATGCACCATGCTGCCTGGTGAAGACTAACCTCAAAGGAGCCCAGACTATTTTCCTTTTCTCTCTCCTCTAAGAGACCTGCTTTTCTTGGCAGCCCATTCTTCCTCCTTCCCTCCCTCCTTTTCTTCTCTCTCTTACTTCCTTTTCATCTGGTCTTTCTTTGTTCCTTCCTTTCTTTACCTCCTCTTTTCACTTGTCCTGAGTCCTGTGGGAATGCCAAGCTTGGACACATACGTAGTGGGACAGGGCTCTCTAGATGTTTACCCAGATTGGAGCCCTGGGTAGTGTGGCATTGGAACATAGGTGTGCATACATATGTGCAGACAGCACCTGGTGATATAAATGATGTGGTGCCTCCATGTCCAGAGTATATCTCACTACTAACTCTGCTGTGTAGCACTGCCTCCCTGGGCTCTCCTGATACTTTCCCGGGGCACTTTTCTTTCTCATTTTAATAAACTCCAACTCTGCTTTGAACTGGCTCATCCTGATATTCTTTTCTGTGTCTAATCCAAGAATCTGGTTTTACTTCCATTGAAGTATCTAAAATAATAAGAAACTCTTGAAACAGCAGAGATCAACAGTATGGGGGGCTACCTCCAATCCCAACACCATGACAACATATACCTAATAACCAGACAATAAGCTGGTGGAGGCCACTGCCATCATATTGCAGTTGAGGAGGCTTTGAAAGGGTCCTGGTGAGAATGTTCCTCCCTTCTTTGTTCTTATGTGTTTGTTAAGTCCTTGGGCCTGATTTACCAGAGATGCTTTTAATATGTCCATGTGCCCAGTTCAGTTTGGTAAACATACATAGTAGTATCCTATTTACTTTTAGGAATATGTTGTTTATTAGTCTGTATCTCATGGATAGTGCTGGAAAAATGGGGCTGTTCGCATGCACAAGGTGCAGAGACAGGATGCCTCGGTGTTTGCATTCAAAAGAAAACCAAAGTCTGCCTGAAAACTGGAGTTACTTGAAGCAGAGGACAGCCCAACAAACATTGTTTTATAGAATATGGAGTAACTTAGAATAGAGGGTTTCAGCACATGCAAATGGATTATTCAGAATCCCATTGAACATCTGCCTGGAGCACAGAGGCGCTTAGCTCAGGGACCTGCTGCTTAGGATTATAACACTTCACCAAGGACTGATGAATATTGATTGATGGCAGAGAGCCTCCTCACAGGGACTAAAATGAGTAAAGAAACCTGTTGACTGTGGAAAGAGGTTATCAAGGAGAGAAGAAAATCCTGCCATATCTGTAAACAGGTTCCTGCTGCTTGTCTCATCCGATGAGAAAAGATGTTATCCTGTTTATGTTACTTCTTCACTCCATGTCCCTTTCCCCTTACATCTCAAAGATAAAGGATTAACCTTTCTACTTCGTTTGCACTGCATATCTTTAAAAATCTTATCTTATGTAATTATTTTATGTATAAGTACTGTGATAACCTATCTTGGTTGCCAAATTGAGCACATCTGGACCCTAGGAAAACAGAAGCAGCTGGACATCCTCTGAGGGATTTACTTGATTGGATCTTTTGAAGTCAGAAATGACCTGCAGCTATAGCCAGGCCACACCTTCTGATGGTAGACTACATAAATGGACGAAGGAAACTTTTGCATTTTGCCTGCTTGCCCTCACTCTTCTTAGCAAGTTCATCTACCCTGCTGCTGAGGTATTCATTTGCTGGTATAAGAACCCATTTCTTCAGGATTCCAAGGTAGACTGCATGCCAGCTGAGACACCCAGTCTTGAATGCTGAATAACTACCAAGTTCTTGGCCTTTCTGTTGGGAGACAGCCATTCTTGGACTGGCTGGATGACAGTCTGTAAACCACTCTAATAAATCATTCTATCAGTTCTGTTCCTCTAGAAAACCCTGGCTGATGTAAGTACTGTATTTACCTCATTTACATCTCTTCCCATGTTCCCCTACCTCCTCAAATGCATGGCTTCTTATTCTTAATTATGATTTTACATATACAACATATATGTAAGTAATAATTGTAATTTAGATTATTTATAAATATAAACTGCTGAATTTATTTAGTGTTGTTTAGGGCTGATTACTTGGGATTAGATAACCTATCAAACAGTTTATCCCTGGAGTAGACAAACTCATCCTCTCCCATTAATGAATGCTGCCATTAATTTATGGTATCTCTTTGTCTAGGCGTGGGGCCTTGTGATATTTTTTTCCCCCATCAACACTGGCATGTCAGTTGAAGTCATTGCTTAGGTCTTGTTTAGTCAACCATATTGTCAAGATTTCATGAGAGCAGCACCCTTGTCCTATATAGAAGAGAAGTACGTAGACAAAAGAAGTCCTGACCCTCTGATTCTTATATTCTTTTAAATCTTAAAGAAACTTAGGTATGGGGGTTGTTTTGTAGATGTATCAATTAAGGCTGGGTACCCCATAGTTAGTTGTTGTCTGCACTGTGACCAGCTGTGGCTTTCTGTCATGGTTTCTATCTGCTGCAAAAGAAAGCTTCTTTGATGTTGGGTGAGAGCTATGCTTATCTATAGGCATAAGGATGAGTATCTATAATGCAGTTAGAAATTATATTGGTTTATGGAAGAAGAAAGTGCCTTCTCCTCTAGGCTCTATGGGATCATCATTCACTGGAAGTTTGTCTATGATTACAGTACCAGGAATAGATTCTTTCCTTTTGAGTAAGCCTTAGGTCCAATTAGACAGTTGTTGGTTACCCCCAGGATCTAAGTACCACTATTGCATCTTTTGGGATATCCTGGAATTCTAGTCATTGTTGTGGTTAGCCATTACAGTTGGATAGGAATATTGATTGTTCTTCTCCCTTCAAAGCTTGTATAGCATCTTCCCTTACTATGCATCTAGTCCTCAGGGATGAGGCTTCTAGATCAGTTCCAGTTCAATTCCTCCAAATCCTCTGTCCAAAGTGTGGTATCTTTAGCAATATGGTCTTACCTTCACTGGGAGGTAACCAATAGAATGACAATAGCCTATATTGATTTTAGAGGCTTCCAGACTCCTCTGACCAACAATTTTAAAGGAGGTGTTCCACACCTGGTGTCTTAGGGACTTTTCTAATGGTGTGACAAAAATACAACTGTGATAAATAATTTTATGTCAACTTGATACAAGCTAGAATCATTTTGGAAGATGAGAAAATGCCCCCACCAGATTGGTCTGTGGGCAAGCCTGTGGTGCATTTATTATTATTATTTTTTTGATGATTCATGTGGGAAGGTCCAACTTGATGTGGGCAGTGCCATCCTTAGACTGGTGGTCCTGGATGCTAAAAGAAAGCAGACTGAGCAATCCATAGGGAGCAAGCCAGTAAGCAGCAACCTTCAATGGCTTCTGCATCAGTTTCTGCTTACAGATTTCTGCCTGGAGTTCCTGCATTAGTTTGCTCAGTGATGGATTGTGGCCTGAGAGTTGTAAGATGAAATAAACACTGCTCCTACCCCTGAAGATCCTTTTGGTCATGGGGTTTTATCACAACAATAGAAACCCTAACTAAGACAACAACTTGTAGAAGAAAGCATTTAATTGAGCTTATGGTTTAAGAGCATTAGAGTCCATATGGTTGAGTCAGCCTACAGTAGCAAGAACAGCTGAGAACTCACATCGTGCATCTTCCTCAATCTTTTTTTTTTTTTTTCAGAAATCTGAAGTTTAAATTTAGAGGTCTTTCATCTACTTAGTTAGGTTTATTCCTAGATAGTTTATTTATTGAATCAAGACTTTTGTGAACAGGAGTGTTTCTATGATCTCTTTCTCAGTATGTCTGTTGTTGGTATGTAACAAATATACCTTTTTTTTCTCTAAGTTGATTTTGTATCTGTGCTGTATAGTTTTATGTCAACTTGACACAAACTAAAGTCACTGGAGAGGAGGGAGCCACAATTGAGAAAATGCCTCAGTAAGCTCAAGCTATAGGCAAGCCTGTAGGGCATTTTCTTAATTATTGATTAGTGTGGGAGGGCCAAGGCCATTGTGAATGGGGCCATCCCTGGGCTGGTGGTTCTGGTTCTATAAGAAAGCTGGCTGGGCGGTGGTGGCTCACACCCTTAATCCTAGCACTTGGGAGGCAGAGCCAGGCGGATCTCTGTGAGTTCGAGGCCAGCCTGGGCTACAGAGTGAGTTCCAGGAAAGGAGCAAAGCTACACAGAGAAACCCTGTCTCAAAAAACCACAAAAAAAAGAAAGCTGGCTGAACAAGCTATGAGCAGCAATCTGGTAAGCAGGACCCTACATGTCCTCTACATCAGCTCCTGCCTCTATGTTCCTGCCCTCACTGCTTTTGATGATGAACTGTTATATGGAACTGTGAATGAAATTAACTATTTCATCTCCAAGTTGCCTTTAGTCATGATGTTTTATCACAGCAGTAGTAATCCTAAGACAAGTTGGTACCAGCATAGTAGGGTATTGCTGTGACAGATCTGACCATATTTCTGGGAGCATTGTGGAAGGACTTTGGAACTTTGGGCTAGAAAATCCATTGAGTGTGAGTTATGAGATCATTGGGTTGTTGTGTAGGGGCTTGGAAGATAAAAATGTTGAGAGCAGTACAAAAGATAGAGGCCTGGCTTGTAAAGTTTCAGAGGGAATCCAAGACTCTGGTTAGCTGGGGCTAAAAACTGAGCTGTGATTAACAATTGACCAGAACTAGTAAAGTAAAACCTTTGCTTTACTGGGACAATAGATGCTGGTCAGCTGGAGCTAAGAAATTAGTGGTGATTAAGAAACCAATATCATCATGGTGAAATCTGGGAAATGATGGACGAACTTGGTAGTGTTAAGAGTCTCCCAGGTGGTACTGATTTTGAAGGCATGAAAAGCTGCTGAGGCTTGGCACTGTGAGAGGCCAGGATAGGCCACTAGAGAAGGTGCAGCCCCAGTAGCAGTTGAAGACCCAGGATTAAAGGGGACATGGAAAGAAGTTGAGGCTTGGCACCAAGGAGACAGCCTATGAGAGGCTATTGGTCAAAGTACAGCCCACTTGCATCAGAAGCCCCCAGCATTTTGGAGATGCCAGTTCTGCGGGATGACCACCAAGAGTAGCAGTGGTGGTGGAGTAGAGCTGGCCCAAGCTTAGAAGACAAGCTGTGTGTGCTGCAGAGGGCAGTGCCAGAGAAGCAAGCCCTTTGGAGGAGTTCAAAAGATTGTGAGTGAATCCCAGATAATTGGACATTGAGTTATTTACACTTTTGGAGTTTGATTTTTGCTTTGTTTAGATTGTGACTGTGCCCTGGTTCTTCTCTCTTGAAGTAAGAAAATATTTAATTTATTTATGATTTGACAGGAGCCCACAGTTGACTTTGAATTGTAAAAGAGATTTGGGATTTTAAAAGAGACTGGCTATTTTAAAGAGACTGAATTTTTAAAGACTGTGAGACTTTAAAAAATCAGAATATTTTATATTGTGATGTTTACATTAATGTGTGTTCTTGGGGATGAATAAAAAAGGAAAGGCTGTGGCTTAATATTGGTGTGTTTGTGTATCAAGTTGACAAGGGGTCAGTTATGTTGATTAGTTTTATGTCAACTTGACACAAGCTAGAATTACTGGAGAGGAGGGAGTCTCAATTAAGAAAATATTTCAGTAAGATCGAGCTATAGACAAGTCTGTAGGGCATTTTCTTAATTAGCAATTGATGTGAGAGGGCCCAGCCCATTGTGGGTGGGGCCACCCCTGAGCAAGTGGTTCTGGGTTCTATAAGAAAGCAGACAGAGCAAATTGGAGAGCTGCTGTGGATATCTGTATGCTGTGAATGTGTTGCTCTGATTGGATAATAAATAAAATGCTGACTGGCCATTAGCTAGGCAAGAAGTATAGGTGGGACAAAAGGAGAGGAGAACTCTGGGAATAGGAAGGCTGAGTCAGGAGATGCTGCCAGCTGCTGCCATGAGAAGCAAGATGTGGAGGCAGAACTGGTAAAAGGTACTAAGTCACGTGGCTAAACATAAATAAAAATTGTGGGCTAATTTAAGTGTAAGAGCTAGTCAATAGTTATTCTGAGCTAATGGCTGAACAGTTTTAATTAATATAAGCCTCTGTGTGTTTACTTGGGTCCACTGGCCAGAGTGGGACTACAGAGAGCAAGCCAGGAAGCAGCACCCCTCCATGGCCTCTGCACCAGCTCCTGCCTCCAGATTCCTGCTCTCACTGATTCTGATGATAAACTGTTACATGGAGCTGTGAGTGAAATAAACCCTCCCCTCACCAAATTTCCTTTGTTAATCTTGTTTCATCCCAGCAATAGTGACCCCCAACTAAGACAGTATCCTTCTACTTTGCTAATAATGTTGATCATTTCTAGTTTTCACTGTGTTAAAAAAAAAACAAAACAGTGAGGATTGTGAACATCCCTATCTGGT
Source organism: Peromyscus nudipes (assembly GCA_902168325.1). Taxonomy (NCBI): domain Eukaryota; kingdom Metazoa; phylum Chordata; class Mammalia; order Rodentia; family Cricetidae; genus Peromyscus; species Peromyscus nudipes. The sequence goes on along the minus strand of CABHPH010152445.1, from coordinate 24,872 downwards.
TCCTGATTTTAATGGCCTTTCTTCAAGGTTTTCTCTGGTTAGGTTAATGCTGGCTATGGGTTTGTGAAACTTGTTTATTTTGTTTTATTATGTTTCAGTATGTTCCCTTAAGTCCTGTTATTTCTAGGACTTTTATCATGAAAGCATATTGGATTTTGCTGAAGGCTTTTTCTGCATCTATTGAGATGATCACGTGATTTTTGTCTTTAAGTTCATTTATATAATTTATTACATTTCTTGACTTACGTAGAACCATATCTGCACCTACAGGACACATTCATCTTGATTTCAGGGGATGATCTTTGTTATGCATGCCTGTATTTGGTTTGCAAGTATTTCATTGAGGATTTTTGTGTTCATGTTCATATGGTATACAAGGTTTAGTTTATATTAAAGTTATAGTCCATCATGAAGGGGAGTCATGACAGGAACTCAAGGCAGGAACCTGGAGGGAAGAACTGGAACAGAGACAATGGAAGAATGTTTCTTACCAGCTCACTCCTTCTGGCTTGCTCATGTTGCTTTCTTCTATACCCTGGGCCACCTGCCAGACATGGCACCACCCCCAGTTAGTTGGGCCCTTCCATGTCAATTGTCATTTAAGAAAATACCACCATAGACTTGCCTGCAGGCAAATCAGATGAGAGCACTTACTTAACTGAAGTTCTTTCTTCTCAGATAATTCTAGCTTGTGTCAAGTTGACATAAAACTAGCCATTACAGGTAGGTTATGTGGAGTTATTTCCATTTCCTGATATTTTTAAGATTTGTTTTGTGACCAGTATGTGGTCTAGTTTAGAGAAGTTCCAATGGACTGCTGAATAGAATATATATTGGTGCTTGGATAGGGTATTCTATAGATATGTTAGGCCAATTTGATGTATGATGTCAGCTAGTTCTGATATTTCTGTGTTTAATTTAGCCAGATGGCCTATATAGTGGATAAAGAGGGTTATTGAGACAACCTCCTATTACTGAGTTGGAGTTAATCTCTTTCTTTAGGTATTACAATACACTTTTTATGAAACTGGTTGCATTCAGGTTTGGTGTGTATACATTTAGAATTATGGTATCTTCTTTGTTAATTCTTCATTTAGTTAGAGGGAATTGTCCTTTATATCTTCTTATTTGCTTTAATTCACAGTATATTTAGTCTGCTATTGGGATGGAGACATCTGCTTGCTTTCTGGTTCCATTTGCTTACAATACTTTTCTTGTACCCTTTCAATGCCTCCTTTATGGTGCATCCCATCCTTGAAGGTAAGATGAGGTGTTTTTTTTTTTTTTGTAGGCAACAGACATATCTTTGGATTTTATTTCTTAATCTGTTCAACTAACCTATGTCCTTTGACTGAGGATTTGAGGGCATTAGTATTTAATGTTATTATTGAAAGGGCTGTTGATTGCTGTCTTGTTTTATTTGTGTTTTCTTTCTGCAGTCTGTTGGCTGTGCTCACTCCTCTCTTCAGTCCAGAGCATTGCTTGCAGGTAGTCTCTGGAGGGCTGGTTTGGTGGACATGAAATCCTTAGGATGTTTATGTCATGAAACAGTTTTCTTTCTCCTTCACCTATGGCAGATAGTGTTGCTGGACACTGTAGTCTAGTCTGGCATCTGTGGTCCTTTAGAACTTGAAGTGCATTGCTCCAGGCTTCCCTGGCTTTTAAAGTTTCAATTGCTAAAAAAGCCATTATTCTCATGGGTTTTCATTTAACGTGACCTGTGGTTTTTCTCTTGCTTCTTTTAAAATCCTTTCTCTGGGCTATATATTTAATATTTTAACTACAATATGCCAGGGGAAATTTGTTTTCAGGTCCTGTGTATTTGATATTCTGTATGTTTCTTGTGCCCGTATGAGTGTGTCTTTGATTTGGGGAAGTTTTAGTTTTGATCTTGTTGAAGATCTGGTTTATTCCATTGACCTGCGATTCTTTTCCTTCGTCTGGGCTTATAATAAAAATATTTGTGTGTGTGTGTGTGTGTGTGTGTGTGTGTGTGTGTGTGTGTGTGTGAGAGAGAGAGAGAGAGAGAGAGAGAGAGAGAGAGAGAGAGAGAGAGAAATGCTCCACAGTTCTTGCATGTCATTTTCATATGTTTTAAAATCTTTTTCAAGTTCTTTGCTTGAGTCATCTAATCCCTCCACTTTCTCCTGCCCAATCCTGACCCTCCTCTGTGTTATCCGTTCAACTTACAAAGCCTTCCCCTGACTTTTTACAATTGGGCTCTTGAGTTCATCTCAATTTCTTCTTGAGTTCTAGTCAATATTTCTTTCTCTTTACTGAATTCAGTTTTCACATTCTGAACTGTCTTCATTTCATTCAGCTGTATATTTGGGTTTTCTTGGGCCTAACTCAGACATTTGTTGCTGGCCTCTTTAAGTTCAGTTAGCTGCTTGGTTATGTCTTCTTTAAACATCTTAAATTCTTTGATGAAGTTTATGATTGTTCTTTAAAGTTGTTTGTCCTGAGGTTCATCTATGTGATTGCCATCAGAGGACATTTCTATAAGACTGGTGGGTCTGAGGAGAGACACACTGTCTGGTTTTTCATATTGTTCTTGTTTTTGTGACATGACATGTGTGTCTGGTGTGATATTTTAGTTGGCCTTGGGTTGGGATGATGTGGGATCCCTGTGATCAAGACTAGGTCTCTCCACTAGTTTTTAAAATTAGAGGTACACTCTAATTCACTGTAATTGTGTCATGTGTATTTATGACCATTGCTTTTTGCATCATTTTTTAAAATGTCATTTTTGTGTTTAAACAGCAGGGGAAAATTCAGTCAATCCCTGGGATTCCTGAATAAAAATTGAGTAACAAAATCTTAGACCATTTATTTCACATGAAACTTACTATTCTTGGCATGCCTGAATTAAGGAGTGTGTATGTATGTGTATGTGATATCCATATATATCAGTGGTTTACTTGTGGGTCATGACCCCTTGGGGGGGGTCACATATCAGATATCCTGAATATCAGATATTTACATTATGATTTATAACAGTATCAAAATTACAGCTATGAAATAGCAACAAAATAATTTTATAGTTGGGAGTCACCAAAACATGAGGAACTATATTAAAGGGTTGCAGCATTATGAAGGTTGAGAACCACTGATTGTGTGTGTGTGTGTGTGTGTGTGTGTGTATACAATACATATATTATACATACATATATATAATGTATACACACATATACACACACACACATTTGGGGATGAGTATTAACTTGTAATTTTTAGATATGAGAGCTATTGTTTGGCTTTCTGTCCTTGCCTCTTTTGAAAAAAAAAACAGTTTTTTTCAAAGTCCTTGTCTTGGTCAATTTGTGTCTAAAGGGAATAAACGATCATTTAAATCAAGCTGTTGCTTCCTGCTCAGCCTGCTTTGAGTCCTGAAAAGGACAATGACTTATCTCTGCACTTTAACATGATTATGCTCAGAGGAAATTAGGTAACCCCAAGGAAAGAAGATAGTAGAAAATCAAAGCAGAAAACGCCAGACTTTTATCTTGTCTTTGTTGACGAGGAAGTAGCCCGAGGATGGCTCACGTGTTGTGTCTGTGTTTTAGATGTAGCTTTTTGTGTTTTCATGGGAATGCACTTAATTTCTTAAGGAAGCAATAGCTTATGGAGCACATTTTTGATAAAGAAAGTTAAATAGAAAGGAAAAATGTTCTAAAGGAGAAAGGGCAATTTTCTTGGAAAGTAAAGGGAAAAAAAAATGAAGACAACCCAGAAATTCAAGTATGTTAAAGAAATCTGATTAAGTCATAAAAAGAATTTTGACAGTTAAAAGGTAAAAATGGCACATTTATTATTAAGTTTATGATAGCAAGTATGTGATTAAGTTTATGATGGCATATACATATGATAAAGTTTAGGATGGCATGTATATGATTAAGTTTACTATAATTCAAGGTTATTTAGTAATCCTGAAATCAGATTTTGTAAAATATGCATTGCATCATTTGATTTGATTCAGACATTAGAAGAAATGTACGAATGAATACAATGAGACACCAGACGCATCAAGTAATCTTTTAAGTTTGGAACTTTTAGAGTTTTTAACATTAGGAATGAAACCTAGACATTCCAAAAGTCTTATTAGGAAACCATTGTAGTAAAATACAAGCCCAGATGATATTCTTAACCCTGGGGATATTTTCAAGGCTGAGGATAACATGCCATCTGAAATAACATCAGCCTATATATTAAGAAAGAAGAAGATTCTAAAGTGGCAATGCTTGTCATAGTCACAGGAAACAAGAGTCCTAGTGGAGAATTGCTCTCATCGAAGTTCTAATAAACAGGGCTTTGGGTCATCTTTAAAGAGGAAATAATTGCAAGGGATGAGGGGCCCTCAGCTATAATGATGGCTACCCTTGAAGAGTGAAGCTGCCCAAGGTGTCTCCTTGAAAGCCCTACTTAAGTGATGGCAGACAACCGTTGAGACACCTGCAGTAACTCTTGATGTAATAGGTTAAGTTGTTTCTAACATTGAAGTTTCATTCCCTGTTTTAAACACATACTCAGGACATTTTTTTAAATGAACTTGTATAGTGTTTATGGCAATGTCCAGAAGCCAAAGGAATAATTGTTGCCAACCCAAGCCTTAAAAATTGTCCTACAAATGGACTGTTGACTAGGCACAACAATGAGAGTGTTCATTGAAAGTTGTGGGAATTGCTAGACTCACAGCTTCCTTTACCAGCTAAATTCTATACCATGTAGATGATATCTAGGAGGCACAGAAATCGAAGAAGCTGAAGTGTTACAAATAGATGAGCTTTTCCAGGATGTAAATGTCTTCTGATGTTTGCTGACACCTTCTTAGCATGGATATAGGTCTATCCCAAGAACTCAAAAATTTATTCTCAACATGTGGGTTGTGGCTCTTTTGGGGGTCATATATCAGTTATCTTGCATATCAGATATTTACATTGCAATTCATAACAGAAGCAAAATTATAGTTATGAAGTAGCAATGAAAATAATTTTATGGTTGTGTGTCACCACAGCAAGAGGAACTGTATTAAAGGGTCACAGCGTTAGGAAGATTGGGAACCACTGCTCTAATATCTTTATCATCTAAGTCTACACATTATAAGAACATCTTAAAACCAAAGCCACTTATACCTGCAAACTGCTACAAGATGTAAACATTCTTTTCAAATAAGAAAACTTCTTAAATAGAAAGATTTAAAGTTTCTCTGAGAATTCAAAACATAGATTTCATGTAAGTGGAGAGTAGAGCTGTGGGTAGACTAGAGAAGGTGTGGGAAAAGGAAGCAAGGGAGAGACTGACTGAGGGATATACTGAGTTTGACAGGAGGTATAAATTCTGTAAGATTTAAATAGTTAATGGCATCCATTGTGTATTTCTAAATAGCTGGAGGAGAGCACATTGAATGTTCTCACCATAAATAATTCATAGATATTTAAGGTGATGGTTGCACTAATTGTTGTGATTTGATCATCTCAAAATGTATATGTGTATTGAAACACCATATTATACTGCATAAATATATAATTATATTTGTATAGAATGAAAATAGAAATAAAAAGTACCCACAGCAAACCTTATCTAAACTGTTCTGGAGGTGTGGTACTCAACTCTGCCTATAAGAATTCCCTAGAAAACACACACACACACACATACACACACACACACACACACACACACACACACACACACACACACACACTCCATCCCTCTCTCCTTAGGCCTAGGATCCATTCCCATGGTGATACAGCATTCAGCCAGGTGGGTTTGAGAACAACTTGTTTCTGTGAGCATCAGAAGCAAGACTGAAAGATGTGACTAGACTCATGCCAGGAAGAACCAGGGCCAACCCTGGGGTACAAGATTTTTATCCTGTGCATTTGATTAGCAGTACAGGGACACTCTTTGAAGCATTTTTAGTTGAGACTTGACATTAGATTTATTTTGTTCAAATCCTTCTCTCCAGTGATCATAAGAGGTGATGCAGCAGAAGTGGGAAGGGCCAGAATGGAAAATACTTAGCAAAGCCAAGTCAGGGAATATGGTGAGTGAAATTGAAAGGTAAGAACAGAGCATGGTGGATGACTTGAGAGACACCCACACACAGACATAAACGCAGGCACACCAGCAAAGCACATAAAATAAAAATAAATGAATCATTTAAAGTTCGAGGCCAGCCTGGTCTACAGAGCGAGATCCAGGAAAGGCGCAAAGCTACACTGAGAAACCCTGTCTCGAAACCCCTCCCCCCAAAAAAAAGAAAAGAAAGAAAGAAAGTGTATTCATAAGGACTTGTTCACAATTGCACAGGCGAATTCTGGTAAGGCATGACTGTATTTACTGTGTGAATTCTAATTGAGATTTATTTACTAGATTCAGGAGTTGTTAACAGTTGGTAAGCTTATATCATGGAGAAAAATCTTTAAAATGTTCCCTTCACCAAAGTAAATTTGTACTAGAAAGATTCAAGAGAACAAAGAAAAAGATTGACTTGTTCTGTTCAATGTGTTAACTATTTTGTAACATTGGACAGGGCATATACCTCTAGGTGACTAGCAGAAGTCCGGCCTTCCAGCATCTAGGACTTCATCCTATAGTCTTCCATGGTCCTCAGCATGAAGGGACCAGACTGTCTCCACAGTCAGACATGCCTAGGAATTTCCTTCAAGAAGGAAAGAATAAAACTCAGAATATCTATGTTTTATTCCATGTAAGAGAGAGTGGAATTTTATCTTTTAACTTTACAGTTTGATTTGCCTTCCTATTCACTGTGTTGAGTGATGTAATTCTCATTCTGGGGCAAACAAATTTGTATTGAAACTCCATAGGGAAAGTCTCATACAACATGAATCATTCTAATATACTAAAATAATTAGTATTTCTAATGTGACACAGTGATGACCTCTGGTTTATCACAGGGAAATAAAAGGGTGCAAAGGGTAGGGTCCTTGGCTTTTTAAAATCAAGCTCATATTTAAATTATAAATATTTAATGCTTTGTTAACTTGAGACTATCTTAAGGAAAATGCTCTTTGGGGAGCACCCTTTTGTCTACTTTTAACTGCAGACTATTTAGTCTGTGTTTAGTGGTTTCTGATTCTTACAATAATCAGTGATGGTGAATGTGTTGCTCCTGTTGGGAAGAAGAAGCTGCTGAGGCTGGGAGTGTGTTTCTGCCTGCACATAGACTCCACCAATCTAAGAAATACTACAGTGAACTTTGAGTCTAGACAAAACGAAGCTCCAGATATGGCAGGTGACAGGAAAAGCCACAAATGACTTCTTATTTGGCTGAATTAGACACAGTCCTCATAGATAAAGAACAAAGCAAAACAAAACCCATTTGAGATAGACACTTAACTCTTTGTGTTGTTGTTTGCTTTTTAAGATGAGTGTCATAATGAAAGGGGGAAGGTTAAACCCATTGAAAGCATGTGAAAAGTAAAGAACATTTTCTCCCAGTGACCTTTTAAAAGTAGGTAAGAACACATTGGGAGTGATTTATATTCTGTCAGCTTTCTATGAAAAGCATGATAGTATTTCAACCCACTTTCACTAACATCTCTAACCAATTTTTACTTCTCTTTAACACAGAAAACTGATTTCTTTGTTTTAAAAATCTTTTAAGAACGTCAAAGACGAAATCTTAGGCAAGTTAGACAAAGGAAAAAAAATCATTCCAGCATTGTGTATGAATATATGACTTAACTGCTTTAAATTTTACTTCCTGTCTCTGATAGGCTACATAAGATCTTTACGATCTAGTCATGCTTGGATTGGAAGGTGAAATACAGAACTCCTAGTATCCAGGAGACTGAAGTTGCAACTGTATACATTCTTCTATCACACACAAAAAGCCTTCTTTCAAGGCATTGTCAGCCCCTATATCCTTGGAGTTCTCACTGAGACCAGCAGTATTGAAGGAAAAAGACTATGACTACTTTCCATGCATTTCCTTGAGTTTGTAAGGACAGCCACATGCTCCTGACTCCTCTCATTAGAGTGAACTGGTAATAACCTATCTCAATGAATGATGTTAGATCTCAACAGCTCTACTTAGCTTTTCTTTTCTTTTTCTTTTTTTTTTTTTTTTTGGTTTTTCGAGACAGGGTTTCTCTGTGTAGCTTTGTGTCTTTCCTGGAGCTCACTTGGTAGCCCAGGCTGGCCTTGAACTCACAGAGATCCGCCTGGCTCTGCCTCCCGAGTGCTGGGATTAAAGGTGTGCGCCACCAACGCCCGGCTCTACTTAGCTTTTCTATAGCATATTACATAGCATTTTGAGCTTGGTGTGGTCATTTGAATGAGATTCACCCCCATGGCTCATATATTTGAATACTTTGTCCCCACTTGGTGCACTGTTTGGTAAGGATTAGGAGGTATGGCCTTGTTAGATGAGGTGTCTCCCTTGGGACAGGCTTTGAGGTTTTAAAAGACTAATGCCATTTTGAATTAGCTTTCTCTGTCTCCTGCTTGTAATGTGAGATGTGAGGTCCTAGCTGTTCATGATTCTTTGCTCCATTATCATGGATCCTAACCACCTGAAACCATAATTCCAATTAAATGCTTTCATTTATGAGTTGCCTCTGACATGGCGTTTTATCACAGCAATAGAAATGTAAGTAATACATGTTTTAGGAGTATAAAATTTTCCTTCATAGCTTCCTTTGTTAGACTGAACATATCTAATACAAATAATATAGAAACCCACTACTACCTAGTCATGAATGAATTATACAATTGTTTTCTTGGGAATTATAGAACTGAGATGAAGGACGAATTAGCGAAATGTATTTATGAATATTGGCACCATCTCTAAAAGCGTTGGTGCCCATTACCTGCCCACAGAGAACTTGGCTAAGCGCATTGAGTGGGCCAAGGAATGAAAGCCAGAAACTTGGCCAAGACCAACTAGATGGTTATTGCCATGTCTATGCAGTTGCAGGTGGTCGTGTTATGGATTAACTATTTGGGTATGGAGTGGATTTTCCTACCACTCCACACATTAGTGTGGGAATGCAAACCTAGGGAAGGAAAAAGCCTCTAACAATTTTATTTTCTTCTGAGGTTGGATGATGTATCATTTTTGCTTAATCCTGTACACACATTCCTCCTTTTTATTTTTACTCTTTTCTAATATTTGGATTGACCCCACAGACTCTTGCATACTAGGCAGGTTTTGTAGTGCTGAATTACCATCCTAGCCTGTACAATTACTTCTTAATTCACCACTGTGGCCATTTTATTTGGCTTAAAGATAGAAAGGAATTAAAGAATAAGAACTGTTACTGAGCATTTCAAAAACCTTGCGGGAACAGAAAGAATTGTGGCAGTCCATAACTTAAGCATATGGTAGAGTGTAATGCCAATCATTTGCAGTGCTGGGAACCCTGAGCCAAGGCCATTGCTGTTCCTCAGCTGCCTTCTAGTGGTAGCCCAACTACTGCTTTTGACCTCTGTGTTCTTTAGGATTACCACAGTTCCACAGCTGGCCAGCAGCATGCTTTCTGGTGGTTAAAAATGGCACGTATGCTGAAGTCTGGATTTTTTTTTCAAGACAGGGTTTCTCTGTGTAGTTTTGGTGCCTTTCCTGGAACTCACTCTGTAGCCCAGGCTGGCCTTGAACTCACAGATCCACCTGCCTCTGACTTCCGAGTGCTGGGATTAAAGGCAGGCGCCACCACCACCCAGCTGAAGTCTGGATTTTGATTCATTCCAGATGTGTATTTTAGAAGAATGTTGCCATGTCTTTGAGAAGTAGTGCTATATTCTTAGATCATGAGTTATCATGACGCTAGAACCTGTTTCAGTACCCAGATAGTGTTTTCCTATTGAGGTTACTTTAATTAGAGATTTTTCCCTTGACAAAACATTTTCTGAATTTGTCTTTAACAAAGGTATATATCAAAATAGACAAATTAAGTGAATCAAACATCTATACATAGATTAAAACCTATGTAAATATGAAACATGAATATATACATTTCCAAAAATTATATAAACCAATAATACCTGTGTGCTTTATATTTTTTCACATGATTTTCATTTACTATTGGAGCTAGAGTTACAGATATTTGTTAGCCATCTGATGTGGGTTCTGGAATCTGAACTCTGGTCCTCAAGAATGAATAATAATCACTTTTTTTAATCTCCTGAGTCATCTCTATAGCCTATTATTGCCTTTTCATGAAGACTTAAACAAATCTTGCCTTTTGGCTATTCCTCTCATTGTGTTACTTTGCGTCTTTGTCATACCTGACACAAAATAAGTACAAAAGCTATCACTCTTACAAAAAATGCTACAATAAAGTACTTTATGGCTCATCTTCAAATATTATGGTGCCCTGGTAAACTTAGCCACCTTAAAGAGCCCCTTGAAGATGTCCGTAGCGGTGAGAATAGAGGAAGGATAGTGCTGGAGCACGACTATGTTATCCAGTCCATCCTAAAGGCTGATCTGCTATCTTTACAGGGCCAGAGTAGTAGGACTAATGTGGGAAATAAAGAGTATATGTCATAGCAGCAAAGAGGACATTAAAACTCAAAATACATAACACTGTATCTGTATTAGTGTATATATATTTTTTAAAAATCAATGCAACCAAATAGCTGACAGAAGCCGATTAAGGCAGGAGAAACTTACTTTGGTATGCAGTCTCTACTCTTTGATGCGGGGAGGTCATGGTGGATGTTGAGCAGCAGGAGTGTGAGGTGAACTCTCCTCACAGCTTGATAAACAGAGAATTTGGGTCAGAACCAGAAGGTAGACATCTCCCCTTCAAACTGCATTCTTTGAAACTTTCTGCTAGTAGGCCATAATCCCAAAGGCTCTCCCATCTCCCCAAACACCACCACCATGTGTGGACCAAGGGCTCAAACATGTGAGCTTGTGGGGGATATTCCACATCTCCACATTCACATCGTAAAAGTTTCTAAACTTCCTTTGCATGGGAATGATAAATAGGTAAATCTTTAACAGGAGGATACAGATGGAGCTGTGTGGTAATGTTGCTAGTCAAGAGCTGTCTCAGATGAGGGAAGACTTACCTGTGCTTCTTGGCCATGCTTCCTTATTCTGGTTTCAAGGAAACTTAACCCTTCCCAGAAGATGACCTTGAAAAAAAGTTATAGGCTGAAGCTGTTGGGACAGAGAAGGTCGAGTAAAATCAACCCAGGAATGCTAAGTCAGGATTTCTTTTATACAAGAAAGAAATCCATGTCTTTTTCATACACTATACACTTGTATATTTTAAAGATAAAAAAAAATCGTGTGTATGTCTCTGTGTGAGTGTCTGCCATGTGTGTTCAGGTGCTTGCAGTGACCTAAATAGGGTTTGAGTCCCCTGAAGCTGGCATTCCAGGTAGTTGTTTATTGCCTGGTGTGGGTCCTGGGAAATGAAATCCTGTCCCTGGAAGAGCAATCAATGTTAACTCTAGGTCTCTGGTTTTGTTCTGTTTTTTATATGAGTGCAAATCCTTAATTTTAAATACAGACAAGAACAGTAAGGGTTGTGCAAGGCCACACTGCAACATTAGAAAGCGAGGTATCCATCAATACTAATTCTATCTGTATTTAAACTTTTAAAATTCTGCTGTTCATCATGCATTGGTTTTGCATTAATTTTTATTTTTAAGATGTTGCCTTGGGATTCTTGCTCATGGGCAGATGAAGTATAAATGCTTTTTCCATTCCTCCTTTCTGTAATGGTAGTTAGAAGGCAGACCGGCCAGTATTCTCAGGGCCAGAGGAATGGCGCTGTGAGTTCTCAGATTTATAATTAGTACATGGAAATGAAGAAGCAGGAAAACGGCTGGTACCAGTGGAGGCAGAAAGACAAGCCCATCCAGAAGGGCTGCTCTCTCAGGGAAGCAAGTCAGAACATTTCCCTAGAAAGTTACTACAGTGTTTCCAGCAATGCCAGAAAAAAATCAGTAGCTGCGTATCATCCAAGCCAGCAAGATATGAAGTCAGATCTGAGTAGAGACCCCACAGAAGCAGCAACAAGGGCCCTCCACAGGCTTTTTGTCTGAGAAAGCCGAATATAAAGCTTGGACCTTAGAAATAGATTTTTGAATGTTTAAAAGAGTTTTAGATTTGCAGCAAAGGTTAATTTAGGGTGCGGATTCTCATTTGTCTTCTGTTCTGTACTCTACCCTGCATGGATGGATTCTCATTATAAGTATCCCCTACCAGAGTGGTACATTTGTTACAACTGCTGAAGCTATATTGGAGCATCATTAACAACTGACATCCGTGGATTACCGCAATGTCACTTGGTTGTGAACATTCAGCAAGGTTTGACAAATGTATACTGATATGGGTCCACCATCATTGTGATGGTACACAGTGGAGTCACACTGTCCTAAAACTCAGTCCATCTTCCACTTACTCAGTCTCTCTACCACCCTGGATACACCTGAGCCTTTTAATGGTCTTTGTAGTTCTGCCTTTTTTATAGTGTCATGCAACATGCAGTGTGTGTGCAACCTTCCCAAACTGGCTTCTTCATTTTTTCTTTGTGTGTGTGTGTGTGTGTGTGTGTATGTGTGTGTATTTTAATTAAGAAAAAAATTTTATTTTTTCCCCCCTTCCCTTCTCCTGCCCCTCCAACCTCCCCCTCCTAATCCACCCCCCATTCCCTTCTACAAGATAGTAAGGCTCCCATGGGGAGGCACATTTAGTAGAGGCAGGTCCAAGCCCCTCCCCCTGCCTCAAGGCTGTGCGAGGTGTCCCATCATTGAAGTGGGCTCCAAAAGGCCTGCTCATGCACCAGGGATGGATTCTGATCCTACTGCCAGGGGGCCCCTTAAGCAGATCATGCTACACAACTGTCTCACTGTGCAGAGGGCCTAGTCCAGTCTCATGCAGTATCCACAGCTGTTGATCTAAATTTCATGAGTCCCCACTAGTTTGGTTTGGTTGTCTCTGCAGGTTTCCCCATCATGGCCTTGATGCCCCTGTGTGTTTTGTTTTTTGAGACAGTGTTTCTCTCTTTAGCTCTGGCTGTCCTGGACTTCCTCTGTAGACCATCCTGGCCTCAAACTCAGAGAGACCTGCCTGCCTCTGCCTCTGGCATGCTGAGATTAAAGGTGTGCACCATCACTGCCCAGTTACTTTTGTTCATTTATGTTTCTGCGTATCTTATTGTAGCTGGCATATCATTTCTTTTGACTTTCAATATATCTTAATAATACCTTTGTGTCTGGGTATAATTTTGTTTACCCATTTTTGGATATATTTACTATTTCAGTGAACCAACAGAGTGCTCCGAAGAGGGGGAACCAGTTTGCATTTCCATCAACACTAGAGGAGAGTTTCTACTGCTCCATATTCTCCCACATATTTGCATTTGGGTCCTTTTGGTAAGTATGCAGTTGTATCCTAACATTGCTTGCATTTGTAATTCTATAACATAGCCTATGATACCAAGGAGCTTTAGAATGCTACCCTGAACTCTGCATATTTTATATGGTGAGAGAACTCTTCTGTTCTTTTGATCATTTTAAGGTTTTGTTGCATTTGAAGAATTCTTTATATATTTGGATTATAGTTTTTTTAATCATTAACCTTGCATAAACGTTCTTGTCTAGTCCATGGCTTGGCATCCTCTTGATAATATTTTGCATAAAAAGGAGACATTTTTAATTTTTATGTAGTCTGACTTAATACATTTTTTTTTTTTATGGATTATGCCTTTGGCAGTTTAGCTAAGGAAACCATCACTATGCGTATAGCCATCTAGGTTTTCTTTTTCGGTACCATCTAGGAAAGTTGTAGTTTGCATTTAAACATAGATCAATTTAAGTCTTTATCTACAGAGGTTGCAGGCACTGTGCTTGGATTCTTCTTTCTTCTTTTCTTTCTCCTTCTTTCTATGTGAATGTTCCTGTGATGAAAAGACCATATTTCCTAAATTAGATGGCCCTTGCTCCTTTGGGAAGATTAGTTGACTGCATTAATATGAGATTAGTTTTAGTTCTTTCCTGTTCCATTGAGAGTTTTTCTTTCATTTTTCCAGTACCTTTTCTATTATTTTGCCTGCTGTCTTAATTACAGTAGATTTATAGAGAATTTAAAATCCCTTGACTTTGTTTTTTCTTTCTACATAATGATATTATTTTATTGATATTAACAAAATAGAGTGCTGATGAACAACTGGGATTGTGCTGAGTCTGCAGGACAAATTGAAATAAACACTTCACATTTATTTTTACTTTAAAGTATTTTTTGAGACTGTGCTATAACTACAACATTTCTCCCTCCTTCTCTCTCCTCGCTCCCAACACTCCTCTATCCCTCCCTGCTCCTTTTCAAACTCCTGGCCTCGTTTTCAGTAATTGTCATGACACACACACACACACACACACACACACACACACACACGTATATATGCATGTGTATATACATATATAATCCTAAATATAACCTGTCCAAGCTATATAATGTTACTTGTATGTATGTTTTCAGGGCTGACCATTTGGTACTGGACAAATAACTGATGTACTCTTCCCTGGAGAAGACTATTTCCCCTTCTCTCAGCATTCCATAGTTTCCTACAGCTTTTTGTGCAGGACTGATGTCTTATCATCGTTTTTCCCATCTGTCTTAGCACGTCTATTGGTATCTTCCCTGGTCACCTAGTGTTGAGGCAGTCATGTTGGTTAAATGTTATAGGTGTAGCTCCTGACATCACTAGGAGACACATTCTCACAGCAAACTCTTCTGGCTCTTAAAATCTACTCACTTTTCCTTAATGTTCCCTAAGTGTTAGGGGCAGCAATGTTTAATAGATGCAGCCATTGGGACTGGGCTCTACAACTTTGCATTTTGATTGGTTGTAGTTTTCTGTAGTTGTCTCCATCTTTTGCAAAAAGATGTTTTCCTGGTGAGGGGTGAGGACTGTATGTGTTTATGGGTATAAGGACAAATATTTAGATTGTTGTTAGGGATTATACACATATACTTTGACTGTAACCAATAACCAATAGCTCTTTAATTGAACTTAAACACTTCTCAACAAGAGGGAAATCATGCCAGGTACAAGAAACCTAGTGTTAGTGAAGTAATGGCTATTGGAGGAGAATCTACAACCACTACTTTATTAACCAGCATAATCCTATTTTTTGAGTGGGTTATCTGTTTTCTTCCCTCTGTTTTTTGAGCTATTTGTATATTCTGGATATTAATCCTCTGTCAGATGTATAGCTGGCAAAGACTTTCTGTTTTCTGTATTTATTGAGATGAACATGTGATTTTGTATTTAAGTCCATTTATGTGACTTATTACATTTATTGACCTGCATATGCTGAACCATCTCTGCACTTCAGAGATAAAGCCAACTTGGTGACAATGTAAATCCTATTGATGTATTTCTGTATTCTGTTTGCAGATGTTTTAGTGAGTATTTTTGAGTCTATGTCCATCAGGGTTATTGGCCTGCAGTTTCTTTTTTCATTGTTATATCTACCTGGTTTGGCTGCTGGAGTGATACAGGGTTCCCAGAAGGACTTTGAGACTGCTCCTTCTGGTTTTGTTTATTTGCTGATATATATATATATATATATATATATATATATATATATATAAATTTGTATTTTTGACTAGTTTAAGAATGACTGGCTATATGTTTTCTTTGAATGTTTGGGAGAATTCTGCTGTGAATCCATCTGACCCTGAACTTTCTTACTTGGAAGGCTTTTTATTATTATTTCAGTCTCTTCCTTGCTATGGGTCTATTTAGATTATTAAATTCTTCATAGTTTAATTTTGGTGGTTTGGTTGTATCTGAAAATTCATCCATTTATTTTAGGTTTTTCAGCTTAATGGAGTAGAAGTATTTAAAATATTCCTTTATAGTATTCTGAATTTCTTTGGTATCTGTTGTAATGTTTCTCTGTTTGTGTCTGATTCTGTTAGTTTGGGTCCTTTCTTTTTTTCTTCTAGTTAGTTGGGCCACAGGTATATCAATATTATTTATCTTTTCTAAGAATCAGAGTTTAGATTCATTAATTCTTTGTATTCTTTTCTTTTTCTATTTCACTGATTTCTGGTTTGATTTTTATTATTTCTTGCTGTTTACTAGACATGGATTTGGTTTGTTCTTGTTTTTCCAACTTTTTGAATTCATCATTATGGCATTTATTTGTCCTGTTTCTGATTTTCTTAATGTAGGCAGTTAAAGCCAAAAATTTCCCACATAAGACTGATTTCAATATGTCACAGAGGGTTTGTTATGTTAGTTTTCATTTTCATTTAGTTCAAGATGTTTTTCATTTCTTTCTTGATTTCTTCCTTGACCTGTTTTTTTCTAATTTTTAAATTTTTTTATATTTTTAATCATTCAGTAAAGAGTTGTTTAATCTTCATGAGTTTGTATATTTACTAGAGCTTTTTTTTTTTTTGGTTGATCACTTTTGAGTTTTATTGCATTGTGGTCAGATAGGATATAAGGAGTGATTCCAATATTTTTGATTTTGTAGGATTTGTTTTGTGTCCCAGGATGTGGTCTATTTTAGAAAAGTTTCCATGTATTGCTGAGTAGAATATGTATTCTTTGGTGTTTGGTTGAATGTTCTGTAGATATCAAATTAGTTTTGGTTTGAAGTCTATTTTTTCAGTTATTTTGATAGTGACACCTACTTGCTTCCCATCTGACTGGAGTACTTTTGTCCATCCTTTTCCTCTAAGGCAGTGCCTGCTTTTAAAGCTAAGATGTATTTCTTGTAGACAATAGATAGATGGATTTTGTTTCTTGATCCATTCAGTCAACCCATGTCTTTTGGTTGGATTACTGAGACCATTGATATTTAAAGTTATTATTGAAATGTCTATTTAATTGTGGTCATCATGTTGTTGTTTTTTTTTTTGGTGTTGCTGTTTGTGTTCTCAGTGATATTTTGTGTGTTAATAATTATGGTTTCATGTTTCTTTACACAATCTCACTATGCTCAATCCTCTCTTCAACCCAAAATTATGCTTCCTGCTTGTTGGACACAGGGCTCTCTAAAGGGAAGTAAAATATCCACCCTGAAGGGAAGTGCCTTAAGCTCAGGAAGTATACAACTCAAAGGCTTCAGGAAGTTCCTGATACTGACCAAATGTTAGGTCCCTCCCTCATCAAAAATATATCAGCAGTAAGGATTGCTGTCAAGAGACACACTTGTAAACAAGTCTAGTTGTATAGATGAGTCTCAGACAAGTTGATGTCCTTAGAAGAGGCCCAGCTGAGCCACCTGGAGAATCAGAGGCCAGCCAAGCTGCTGGGAAGAAGTGCTGAAGCAGCCTGGAAAAGATGTTTCAACCATTTGAGTTTCCTGCAAGTGGTGTGGTATGCTCCAGCTTTGCAGCTTTTGAGAGCTTTGAGTATTTTTCTGCTCCTGTAAGAAACCCCTCCCATACTTCTTTAAGTAATTCTAGTAAAACTCAGTGGTTCTTCAAATTGGATTTGGGTGGTATCTTTACTTTCATCTGTCATCAGTTTCCCATTTGGAATGAGTAGGCATTTGTTCATGTATCTCTAGGAATAGTGACACAATTAGTAGGACCTAATTGAAAATAGTGTCTTAATGTGTCATTGATAGGGCTTATTCAGAATATTCATCTAGACACACAGCTTCGATCTTTTCTGTCCTCAGTGCTAATCCTCAATGCTTAAATAGCATAACCACCATTGATACTTCTTTCCCAAACTTAAGAGTCTCCTGGTTCTTTTTTCTACCTGGTACATAATTCAGTGAATTCTTCACTGATTTATTCTCTTATTCGAAATTTAATAGACTCAGAGTTTCAGTTGTTTAAAGAGCTACTGGGTGATCTCTGTTCTGTGATATCTGATTGGTGAGCACTGAGACTCTCACTTTGATGATTACAGCCTTGAAAAGGTCTATTGGATTCTAGACCCAAATCACTTTCAATTATCCTCAATTCCAGATGCTATAAATGAAACATTCATTTATGAAACACAACCTCAGTCCCTCAGGACCTTATACAGAGTTTAATGTGGGTGAAAATAATAACATGAAGAATAATTAGAGAAAAATAATCACCAAAGAATAACAGATGCCAGGCATAGTGGGGCCATTTTGGTGAAAAATGCAGAGTGAAGAGAGACATTCCAGGTGGATATGCAGAAGATGCATCAGTAACGGAGAGACTAATGAAGCTGACTAAGAATATGCCACATCAGGAGGGGCTACAGTCAGTGTACGCGATTAATGTTTTATTCTCTATTTTAATGCATAGAGAAAGCGTATCCTATCTCACTAACACAACAGTGCATCATACAAAGGATATGATAGGGAAGTCTTCAGCACGAGAACAGATTCAGGAAGAGGCATTGGGGGAAGTTTGGCAGAAGTAGCATAGTCATAGCAATAATTTTTCGAGATTAAAATGAATGAAACAGAATCCTCACGAGGACTTAGAGGAAATCTACTTTCTCTGTGACATCTCCTCTCGTCTCACAGCCAACTTTTACAGAATCCATTCCTCTGCATTTGATGCTTAACTGGCCAAAGTTCACTCTTCTTCATTTCCCAGTAGACTATGAGTTTGCTGAGAGTAAGAAACAGCTTATTTCTTTTTGCATAGTGATTACTTGGTAGGTAGTAAGCAATTAGTAAATAAGTATTTAATTGGAACAGAAAATTTCAAGAAAAATTGTAGTCTTGTCTAAGCTATGTGTTGCATTATATTCAAATTAAAAATCAATAGAAAAGAACAAATGACAATCCCAGTATTCATGTGATTACATCTATATGGATCTATGTAACTCTATCATCTATATATACTTTATATACGTGTATCACCTATATCTATCAAGACACAGAACTGAACAGAGAAATTCATATTTTTTGTAGGAGAAGTTTCTTGATTTTTTTCTGGCCTTCAATATTGTTACCTTTGAACTAATGGGATTGTTGCAGCAGTGTGTAATCCTCATTGATTTTGAAAGCAATTTATAACTCATACGATGTAGGACTTTTGAATATCCTAGTCAAGTACGAAGAAGACATAACCTCATGTTCACAAACTGTTTACATGCTAAATGCATGTTAATCTCCTCAGTGAATCTGTTCACAGGCTGAAACCTTCTCTGAAACACAGAAAATCAAGCAAGGGCTGATTCCTCATGAAGCATTAATCTTTCAATAACCACATATCACTAAATGAGTGTGTACCCAGTATCAGGAAGTTCACAGTAGGGATGGTGTCATAGGTATCTGTCTACCTCACTATTGATCACTCATCATTAGGGTCAACAGTATTAATGTAGGCTGTGTTCATGCTAATTGTGGAAGTTTTGACAGGCGGCATTGATTTATCCTTCACTACTCTAAGAAGATGAGTGTGAGGTGAAGTGAAACTGATTGCAGAGTGCCACATTATTTATTCTAGGTGAAGAGACAATCTGCTCCTGGGAACAGAAAATTTCCACTTTGGGGAATTACATAATTCCTGAAAACCTTCCAACATCAGGTACTCTTTCATTTATGTTAGCTTATCTTCCTTTATACTGATTCAGGAAAATGGAAAAGTTCATTTCAATTTACATTTTATTAAGGAAAAATTTCAATGCCTAGAAAAATAGACAGAATAGTGTAATGAACATGGCAAATATATGTAGTCTTGGTTTAATAATTTGTTAATATTTTACCATTTATTTTGTCTTAACGTACATTTTTCAAAGAAATTATAGCTAACATGACATTTAACCCTCAATCTCTTCAGGAAATATTTCTAAAAAGTAAAGTTTCCAAAGTAACTTCACAATACAGTTATTGCACAATTACTAGTTTAATGTAAATCAATACCCAGGTCATACTAAAATGGTCTCAGTTTTATCCCAAACACACTCATACACACATATTCACACACACCATTATTGATACCTAGTGTTGTATGGTAGCTGAAAAAGCTGAAAAACAAAGATTCATAATAAATTGTAGATGGTATAATAGAAAAAAAGTAACTGCAAGCATCTGTAAGATTTGGAAAATTTCCAATCACAGTAAGCATTAAGTGCAGCCCAATTAAGTTAGGTTAATTTTTTGTTTTAAACACACACACACACAAATATGTAAAAACATAATCTGAAGGGGCAAATTAAGCATCAGAACCTTATTCAGGTGAGATACATGATATGAAATTGTCAAGCAAGGTCTTTAAAAGCTTATGAGAATGTAGGTGAAGAAATTTGCATGCTAAGAAAAAGTTAAATGCTAGAAATCAAACATCAAACCCTCCTATGATAGAAATGAATGTTTTAATTCAAGGAAAAAGAGTCCCTAAGCTTGGTTCTGTCAACAGAAACTCATCAAACAAAAACAGAAAGGGAAGAGAAATGAGAAAGTCAACTACAGACTGTCCCAGTGGTGCAGGACAAATGAAAGGTATAACCACCACATAAGTGTACAATACTGCAGAAGGACATAAATGAAGGAAGGAAACATTGTTCAAACCCAGTGACAGACAACATCACACATCTAAGAAGCTCAGAGAAGATCAAATCAGATAACACCAAAGGAAATGTACCTGGAGGTGTGTCATATTCAGAAGGGAGAGAAAGGAGGGAGGAGATTTATTGGGACAATGTTCAAACCACAGATAAATAAAACAGTCCATTGCAGAATAAGGATGAGAATTGCAGTGAGCTTGTCAGAATGTGCTGAATATCTGAAGTGTTGAGGGGGAACATTCCTATCAATCTTGAATTATGTTTTCAGCAAAGTGTCTCCTTCTGAAGTGAAAAAGAAGGCTGCCTCGTATCTGGGGGTGTAGCTCAGTGGTAGAGTGTTTACCTAGCATGCCCCAAAGCCCTAGGTTTTTTTTCTAGCACCACAAAAGCAAACCAAGCCTACACAGGAAAAAGCAAGCTATCCCAAGATTTTCTTAGACAAATGAAAACTTGGGGATCTGGGGAGGAGTCTTCACTATCTGACCAGTTTGCAGAATAATGTTAACAGTAGAGCTCTGAGTGTATCCAGAATGTATTACATGAATTCGACATGTGATATATGACATATATGACAATGAAACTGTCAATGAGTAAATCACTTTAAAAGTTAAAAAAACCTTTTTAGGGTGAATGAAAATTATATAGACTATATATTTGAATCCATGTGAAAAAAGTAAAGGTCATTGGAGAAGAGTTAGATAAATGCAAAACAAATCTTTTACTCTTTTTACTTTGAATTTGTAACCATTTGTTTAGAATACCAAAGGTAACAATTTGAAGGGTGAACATAGTAGCAGGAGTAGTAATTTCTGTAACTGTAAACAGATGCTTGTACCGCACATAAGACAGAAAGGCACTGCCCTTCCGTAGAGGAAGCATTCCGACTCACACAACTAGGAGTCTGAAACTATAGATAGGACAAAAGCATTTTGTCTTATGCATACCAGTCTATGATGAAGCTTAACTTAAAAAGTAGACTCAGGGCTGGAGAGATGGCTCAGTGGTTAAGAACATGTATTGTTCTTGCGGAGGACCTGAGTTCAACTTCCAGCACCCACATCAGCAGCTTTCCACTGTGTGTAACTCCAGCTCCAGGGGATGTCTCTAACCTCTGACACATGCACATATACAGACATATACACATGTACACATAAGTAAATAATAAAGTAGGCTCAATGAGAGATTAAAAACTATTACATATAACAAAATATAAGTTATAAAAACCATTCACATAAAAGTTATATGCTCTCTCTCAATATCTTATTGTACTTTTACCTTTTACTTTAACAAGGCACATTATGGCTATGTTTTATAATTTATGAATTGCAAACATTGCAACTCTTATAATCTGGGACTTTAATAAGTAAGCTGTGAGTTACTTAGTGGTGGTGGCAAGAAAATGTAATCCCAGTCTGGGAATCTGAGGTAGGATGGTCATGAGTTTGAGGCCAGTATGCTGAGCTACATAGTAAGCTACATATCTCAAACTCTCAAAAACCAAATAAAAATACAAACACATCACCAGCACAGCAGTTCTGATACCTGAATGACTACTATGTAACAAGCAGAAGAGTAACCCATGCAATGTGAGCACATCGGACAAATGTGTGATGTAGTCACCAATGGGATGGCCAAAATAATATGTGGTTTCATAGTATCACTCAGAATGTACAATTTAAATTACATGAATTGCTTCTGGATTTTTTTTGTTTACTATTTTTGGACCTCATCTCATCAAGGTTATTTAATATTACAGAATGTGAAAACAATCAATTAGGCACGACTGTGGCATAGCTTTATTTATTTATTTATTTATTTATTTATTTATTTAATTTATTTATTTTGTTTTGTTTTGCCTATTGATTATTTGGTTTTGAGACAAGGTCTTGCTATGTAGTCCAAGCTGGCTTCAAACTGTCAATATTATCTAAATTTTAAGATTACAAGTGAGCACCCCCATTCTTGGTTTCTGTAGTGGTTTTGGAGGTTAACATTGATTAGTTATATTATTGTAAGTGCAAGGGTAAGAACAAAAATTTTTGTAGGTATGCTAAAAGAGAAAAACAGAATCATAAAATCTCAGGAAAATGAGTGGTGGGAAAGAGAAAGATGAGTGAAACAAATGTAAAACACTTGTAAATATAGTAGATATTGAGAAAATTTTGTCAATAAACAATTCACATGTGGGTAGTCTAAGTATACCAATTAATAGACAAGATATTCAGAGTGTATTGACAAAATACTCAGTTATATGCCATGTCTGACAAACCTCTTTTAAGTATGAGTCAGATAAGTTAAATGTAAAGGATGGGAAAAGATATGCCATGTTAACATTGACATAAAGAAAGGTGGAATAGCTATATTAAACTCATAAAAACCAAAGACTACTTTAAGTTAATTCCATGAGAGACATACTACCTGGGTTTGGTCACTTACTGGAAAAGTTGCCTTTCCTTCATTAAATTGTTTTGTTCCTTTTGAACACCACTCAACTGTACTTTTGGGTTTCTATTACAAGCTGTATTTTACTCCAGAGTTCAATGTAGTTTACCAGTAACAGAGCGTCTTAACTACTGTTACTTTGAAATTGTGCTTTGTGAGTCCCTTTGCTTAGCTCCTTTTGGTGACCTTGAGTTTGATGGTGAGTTTTATATATATATATAACATTGAATCACATGAAAAAGATGCTAAGATTGAGTTTTACTTTCTATTTTTAATTGAGAATAGATTTCTTTTTTATACAATACATTGTGATCATGGTTTTCTCTCCCTCATCTCCTCCCGGATTCTCCCCACCTCCCCACCCATCCAGCTCCACACCTTCTTTCTCTCTTTAGAAAACAAACAGAATTAAAAAAAAATAAGAAACAAAGAAAAAGCATGAGAAACACACATACTCAACAAGACACACAAAAATAAAAACAAAACCCAAAACCCAAATCCATAAAAACAAGGTATCAGAAACCATACTACACAAGCAAACAAAACAAAACAAAACAAAAAAACCTTCAAAAATACCATTGAGTTTGTTTTGTGTTGGCCATCTAGAGCTAGGCCATGAGGCCTGCTCTTAAGTGTGGTTTGTATACCCAGTGAGACTCCACTGGAGAAAATAATTTTTCTTTTGTAAGCAGTTGTTAACTGAGGATCGCTTCTTGGTTAGGGTTGGGGGTCACATCCTCTCAGCACTGAGACCCCACATGGCTTGAACCTGTGCAGGCCGTGTGCATGCTACCCCAATCTCTGTGAGTTCATATGTGAGTCAATTCTCTTGTGTCTGGAAGACACTGTTTCCTTGATGTCCTCCATCCCCTTTGGCTCTTACAGTCTTTCTGCCTCCTCTTTCGCATAGTTCTATGAACCCTGAGGGGAGAGGTTTGGTGCATTTTTTATTTTTTAGTGTCTTCTTCAATCTCTCTCTGAGACTTAAAAGTTTTCATTATAGAGATCTTTTTAACCTCCTTGGTTATGTTTATTCCTAGTTATTTTAAGTTATTGTGAATGGAGTATGCCTATGATTTCTTTCTCATAGTATGTTCTAGAGAAACGGTTGATTCTGATTATACCAGGAATTGTATAAGGTGATGCAGAAGTTTCTGAACTGACAAAAATAGTAGTGCAAGAAAGAAAACCCCACATTGATGTAGACATGTCAAAGGGTTACAGAGTCCAAATGAACGAGTCTCCAGTGATCAAATGAAGGACTCCCCAGTGGCAAAATGAACGACTTTTCAGTGAACAAAGTTGGAACAATTTGGGCAGCAAAATGACTGTAGTATTGAACAATGGAACAAAATAGGAATTAATATTTACAAAGCCATATTTATATAAATATTCAAGTGAATAAATGAGATAGAGCAAACAAATTTCCTGTGCATAATTCTTTGTGATTCATGTAGAAACTCTGCCCTTTGTGAGGTAGAATAGAATCTCACACCCCTCAGCATGGGCTGCACATGGTCACTTCCTTCAAAGAAGTACGGTGTGAAGAAGAGAAAGGAACAGCGTTATAGTTACAGTGAGGAGAACTGGTAAGTGTACTCTAGCTCAGTGATGAAGGCTGACAACAATACTAGTATGTGACTATAAATGTTCTCAATACCTCTCTGGTGTTCTCCCCTAAAACCCAGCCAATATATCGTTTAAAAAATGTATGAAATAAATGAAATATCCAGATGGCATCCTGGTACTTGTATAGACAAAGAACATTGTAGTAGAAGTTTTGAAAATTTTAATTTGGTAGGGATTTTAATCATCAATATGTCAGTACTGGTTTATCAGTAAAACAAACATAACACTGTAGTAACAGAGAACCCTGACATGAGGGAAGGGGAAACTGTCTGAATTACCTTCAACCATTTTCTCTAAATTAAAATATGTTCTATAAAAGTTTTATTTTAGAAATAAAGGTAAATTAAT
>CABHPH010152444.1:0-39183 GCA_902168325.1 Peromyscus nudipes | reverse complement strand
AAAGCCTAGCTTTGGTTCTCAGCAAAGAATGTCTCCTAACCCCGGGTTGCTGGGGGACAGGCTGAATGTGGGCCACGGGAGGCCCCGTGATTGGCTCCTGTGTTCCAGCCACCCTGGGGTGCCAGGTGGGAGTCCTTCAGACAAAACATACAGACTCAGACGCTCCAAAGACTGCCATCTGCACTCGTCGTCGGAAGGCAACGTACTCCGCCTGGTGCCTCTGAACAAGGCCAGACAGGCTTAGCCTGCTGTGGGCAAACAGCAAAAGTGGGTCAGCATAACAGCCCTGCTCTTCCTGGAAGATGAGCCATGGGGATGGCAAGGCCAGGCCCAGGCCCAGCCCGAGCAGTTCAGGGTGGCCTCTAGGTGGCAGACAGGGGACCCACAGAAGAGCATGGGGGACATAACTCTTAAGGAGATCTGCCTCCTTCTTCTGGACTCTGTGGGCACCTGCACTCCCACAGGACCATCCTCCCCCTTAGACAAACATAAGTATATTGCTAAAAAAAATAAATACTAGTCTTTAAAAACAAACCAACAACAACAACAAAAATGGTAGACCTAAACTAGAGAAAAACAGCCCAGATCCATGCCCCTGGAGGCTCCCTCCATCACTAAAGACAAGCCGGCCTAAGTCTTTACTGTGGGGCAACTGGCCCAACTTCACCTGCACAGGGCTCTGCTGTGACAGATCACACGGACTGCTCGGAGGGCAACACCACCTCCCAGGTCTGCACCTTCCTCTGTTGCCCTCTCTCTCTCCAACGACCAACCCAGAGGCCATCGGAAAAAATGCTGCTATGACTTGGTCCAAGTTGCTGGGACTGGTGGGAACAGAGACCTCACGAGGGAGGGGCCATGGTCCTCTGCTGTTCCCACGGCGTCACTCGGCTGCAGCTATACAGACAGAAAGGTCGAGCCGAGGCTGTAGCTCAGTGGTACTCAGACATTGCCTACCGACAAGGCCCTGGGTTGGAGTCCCAGAGCTGCCAGAGAACATATGGAAAGGCCCGCCTTCCCCAGGCATTTCTGTCTAAAATTGGACAGAGTGAGCACCAGATAGTGAAGGAAACCGTCCAGAGGCCAAGTGAGCTGACTCACTTCTGGGAACAGGCTTTTGGAGTCAGGTGGTCCCAGAAGGGCCTAGCACACACCTGCAGGCTGACTAGGACCCAGAGCTCCCCCAGAGAATGTTGGAGTGTCTCTCTAAGCAAATGGGGCAAATGAGATCAAGTCTGGGGCCCCAGAGCGCTCAGAGCGAAGTGGCAGTGGACATGTTCCTTAGAGGCCTTTCTAATGCAGGACGTGGATTTTCCTGAATTTCATTCCATAAGAGATATACAGACGGATGAGGAGGCCTTGTCAGCCAGCCCTCGGGAAACATTCAACAAGAAACACCCAGGACTTTGGGAATATTCTCCCAACCTCTTTTAGGAAATGACCTATGTAAAAAGTTCCCTTTGATGTTTTAAGGACTAAAGGCCACAGTATCCATCTGTCTGTCCTTCCTTCTTTCTGTCCTTCCATCCTCCCTTCTATCTCCTTCCCTTGGCCTGAGCTTATGAATTTATTTAGCAGATGATAAGTGGACCCGGACACTGATGAGAGAGCCTGGGATTCACCCTCCAGGAGGCGAGGGCCTGGGAAGATCCCTTGTTCAGATACTGCTCCCGTCATCCAGCCATCTGAGTGACTTGAAGAGAGTGACTCTCCCTGCATCCTCTCCAGCCTGTGAAGATGGGGGCTGTGACACTCGAGAACACAGTAACTTGAAAGCACCTAGAATGTGAAACACCAGTGAAGTGCGGGTGACCATTTTTGTCACACCAGTCCCCAGGGGTGTTCATATGGCTTTACAACTAAAAACCAACTCCTGACCAGCCACCATGAGCTTTACTTTCAAACTTCCAAGACAGTCATCACCAGCCACCGGGAAACCAGCCAAGTGTGTCCTTTTAAATGTCCCTGGCTATCTACAAGGTTGCTAGACCAGGGAAGTCAGCTGGCATGCAACTACTTTTCCTGAAGAGCTGGCAGTAAACATCCCTATGAGCTGAATCACACTTTGAATGTGTGAGTGGCTCCGAGCCACTAGCTAGGGGAGCTCCGAGTCCCACCCACCCGCACTAATGAGCCTTCTGCCGAGCAGAATTCCTCACTGCCAATTAGTCTGTTGAACAAAGTAGCACACACCTGGTTTCCAGGCAACCGAGGCTAGATGCACTCTCTTTTTTGTTTTTGTTTTTGATTTTTTTTTTCAAACTTGGAAATCCTAGATAAAATGAGAGATGTTTGAATTATTATTATTATTGTTTTAATTCTAAGGAAAGACTTTCTTACATGCTTAGCTAAATTGAAAAAAGTCAAATGCGAACCGCTGTTATAACTGGAGATACACCACTCCTATCTGCAACTCCAGGCATTTAACACAGCAGCAGCAGCAGCAGCAGCAGCAGCATTCTCTCAAAGAATGCTCCGTTCACCGAGTTACTTAAGTTACAAGAGCAGTCCAGTGTGTCAGAGTGTCATTCTCTTATCTCCACCCCAGCCAGCCAGAACTCTCTTCCCTGAAAGTGATGAATTACCAAGCCCACCAGGAAACACTCGGATTCTTCAGGGCAGGCAGAACTCTCTCTGATGTCACCAAAAACAGAAATAAATATCAATTTTTACAAAACTGCTTGAAAGAAAAATAAACTGAAAAATAAATAAAATTCTTGATGTCTGGCTTGAATCAAACCAGTTTTTTTTTTCTTCTTTGTTTTGGGGGAAGAAATAACATGTAGGTACACATTGTAATTCATCCATTCTCTTATGAATAGAAAGGCAAGAAATGTTAAGGCTATGTTTCTTTTTAAATTAAGCAGTCAAGTTCTATTTCCCTCCCTCCAGTGTCCCCCCCCCATATATGTGTATGTACATCTCTGGGCCAAAGCACCGACGACTGAGTGTTCCCACCCAGAAGTATGGTGTCCCCCAGGGGGTCTCCAGAACATTCTTTCCATGTTCTGACCTGGCACTATAGTGAGGAACAGCCCTCAAACAAGCTGCCAAGGCTTCCAAGGATCCCACCTCTATCTGCTTTGGATTTACCACAGCGCATGGGAATCCTATGCTGGTATACGGCTCTGTAAGGTAACTATTATCCTTTAAAGATTCCTCAGGAAAAGGAGCCGATATGACATGAGGGTCCTGTGCTCCCTCACTACCCAGTGTGAAAGTCCCACCTCCTCCTGTTCTAGGGTCCAGGGGGCTGCAAAGCAGAGCTCCCCTTTTGCCAGTGAGAAATCGTAAGCAGGCAGAGTCTTCAAAGCGGAAGGACAGGCATGTGTCTCGTGTGTCAGATAAGAGTGCCATGGCGACGTCTATGCAGGTGCATCCTTCCTTATGCCCTGCAGCCACCAGGGAGGGAGCAGGCTCTTCCTGTCCTGGCTGAGGCTCTGGTCCCTCTTTGAAACGGCTCTTTGAAACTGTCACCAGTTTCTCCCCTTTAGGAAACCACCCAGTTCCCTGTGCTCAACATCCTTCCCACCCAACTGGTACTTCCAGTGAAGCCCCGCATCCCAGAACACCAGGCAGGGCTGGGAACAGAGAAGTCGGAAACAAGGAACTGAGCTCCGGGGGAAGCACAGGTATGCTGGGTGCTTGGGAGTGGACCCAGCAGAAGGGGCCCCATGTTTCCTCAACTCTTTGTTTCCTGTTCCTCAACATATCAAATATTTACCCAGCCCGGCTCTGGGCAGGACATGGAAGAGAAAGGGGGTTGGGATTAAAGATGAATGAAATGGGTTCCCAGGCCTGGTGGAGAGAACCCTGGATTGGGAGACTGGCCATGCTGAGGCATGGGCACTAAGGGAATTCCCTGTGCCTGGCCTTTCTCAGCTGTCAAATGGTGACATTTGTCACCTGCCCCTCTGGCTACCTGTGATTTCTAGAAGGCAAAATGAAGGGCTGGGCAAATGGCTTAGAGGATAAAAGCACACGCCATGCCACATGAGGAATGGGTTTCAGATCTCTAGCATCTATGTAAAAGCTGGTGGGTGTGGCAGGTTATCCTAACACTTGGGAGGCCATGACACGGAATCTTTGGGGGCAAGCCTAGACTTCTTAAATTATTGCCTCAGTGGATATAGTTGAGAGCTAAGAAGACACTTGGGGTCAGCTTCTGCACTACACAAACACACACACACACACAACCATGCACAAGTACCCACACACATTCTATCACCCATATACATGTGCATGAGCAACACACATACACACACACACCATGAGAACAGGCAATTCAAAGCATCTTGCATATAAAGGCCTTCAGCTCACACAAGTCACCCTAGGACCTTTTTTAACCAACTCCCAGGTTACCAAGGTGACTGAAACAGATGTGCCTGTTGTGGGGAGGGGATGCCTAAAATTGGATGACTAGGCCATGCCCTAGACCAGTGGCATGGGCATAACTGGGTAGGGATCAAGTTTTTGTTTGCATGTTTGTTCTTTTTTTTTTTTTTTAATATTGCCCAGGGGATTCTTGGCTGTAGCAAGTGTGACAGCTGTGACTCTCTGGCTTGCTTTGCCACTCAGCATCCAGCTGTGCTTCCTGGGTCCCCCACTGCACAGAGGGTTGCTTGGCCACTTTCTCCAGCTACCACCTCTTGCCTGTCCTGCTGATTGCACTCAGTAGAAACTTCTCATTGAGACAAAATGCCACTGCCCTCCCTTCCCAGGGCATCCAGTCATGGCTTCTGACGATATTTCCGGCACCACATAGCATGGCAGCTCAGATGACCACATTTTATTGGGGTGCTCTCACGTTAACATTCGCCATCTTAAAATGCCCAATTTAGTTTATTTACAGCATTCACAATGGGAAGCAAAGGCCAGCTTGCTCTCCTTTCAAACCTTTCATCACTCCAGAGAAAGTCCTATATCCACTAATCAGTGCCTCCCCATTCCCACCTTCCCCAGTTACCTTTCTGATTCTTGATTTGCTAGTGCATCCCATAAAAGGAACCACATGATGTGGGACCTGTTGTCGTGAGCTTTGCATTTAGTATTGTGGTACAAGGTTCATCCACACCGGAGCTCATGTAGAATGCCCTTCCCTTTTGAAAGAGTGACTAATCAATCCCACAGATAGATCGCATTTTGTTTATCCATCCTGTTTTGCTCTTATGAACAGAGCTTCTAGGGACATGGGTACCTATGGCTCTATGTGGACCTAGGTTCCCATTTCTCTTGCAGGCAAATGAAGGGGTAGAGTCGCTGGGTCATGTGGCAATCCTATGGTTTAAGGAACTATAGTTTTCCACTTCGGTTGCACAGTTTACACCTCCGCTGTGTCTGAGTGTTGTAACTTCTCTGTATTCTCACCAATACTTACTCTGTTTCCATTAAAGACTTTTTTCATTCAAGTCATTCTGGGGCTGCAGTCACAGATATTGAAGAATGACCTTGACCCCCCTCTACCTCCTTTTGGAGATGAGCATCTTCACTTGTTCCTCTCTTTTCCAGTGTCAAGGGTCCTCTGACACATGCTCTTCGGAGGCACTCAGTGTCACTGCAGTGAGGGGACTAGGAGTCTGCTCTGTAGGCTGCCAGCTAGTTCCAGCCTTTGACTACAGCCCTGGAGCCTCTGCTGAAATGGCTGCCTAGACCACTGTGAACTCTTTACAGGTGTTTTCTAACTGAAAAAAAAAGTGACACTCTTTGGTGAAGTTCAATTAAGGCACAGAGAATGTCACCACACTGGTAGGTGTTCAGAGCAGCCAGGTCTCCCTGGGTTTGAGAGAGCACATGGATTCCCAGGTGAGGGAGGGGAACAGGAGGCTCCAGAGTGGTAGGAGTCATGAGAGAAAAGTGAGGGGATGGGGAAGCTGATTCCAGGGCAGTCTGAGCACTATGGGTTTGCATGTAGGCACCTTCCAATAATGGCCTCAACTTACAGAGTCCAAGTGAAGGTTGGTGTCTTAGTTAGGGATTCTATTGCTGTGAAGAGACACCATGACCATGGCAACTCTTTTAAAGGAAATCATTTAATTAGGACTGGCTTACAGGTTCAGAGGTTTAGTCCAATATCATCATGGTGGGGAGCATGGCAGATATGGTGCTGGAGAAGCAGCTGAGAGTTCTACATTCAGATCCCCACAGCAGGAAGAGAGAGACTCTGGGTTTGGAATGGACTTTTTGAAGCCACAAAGACCAACCCCAGTGGCACACTTCTTCTAACAAGGCCACACCTCCTAATCCTTTCAAATAATGCCACTCCCTGGTGACCAAGCATTCAAATCTATATAAGCCTATGGGATCCATTCCTACTCAAACTATGACAGGTGGAAATGCCACTCTGTCCAGTACCCAACTACATGCACCCATTCTTTCTTATATTTAAAGTGACCATAGCCACCCTTACCTACTAAAATATTAAAAGTTTTGTGATTTCTCCTTTCCTAAAGAGAGATTGTGACTATAGATTTAGAGGAAAACAACAATGTGATGCACAACATTGTAAACATTTACATGTTACCAGGGAACTATTATAACACTCCGTGATCCAGCAATTCCTCTTCTGGACACTTATCACCCAAAGGAGGTGAAAGCATGGGCTCACAAGACCCTTGCTGTGAACTGCAGTACTGTTCACAATAGCCGAGATACGCAGATGGCCCTGGTGTCTGCCCTAACAGGCAAGGGAAGGTGGTGTGTGCACACAGTGGAATAGTATTCGGCTATAAAAAAGAGATTCCACAATTTGCCACAACATGGAAAGACCAAGATGATGTTACTTTGAGTGAAGGAAACCAGAGACAGAAAATAAAGATATTGGATGACTGTTCTTATTTGTGGAATTTTTTTTAAAGGGGAGTATCAAATATAAAAGGATAAAACATTGGTTAATTGGTTATCAGAGTGTAGAAGGATCGCACATATCATTCAAAGAAGACAGAAAATATGTAAAAAGGAACAATTCAAAAGATCTAACACATCATGAATAGTTGGTGAAAAGTGTGTTACGTTAAGAAGCTCTTTTTTTCTCTCTCTTTTTTCTTTTGGCTAAAGAAGTTAATTTTAACTGCTCTTGTCACACATAGAAAATAACTATGGGAGGTGATGGCTTTGTCAGTGAGCCTTACAACAGTGACTTTCCCCTTTCTATGTGTCTCACAACATCATTTTATAAATGCCAAACACATACAATAAAATATCATAAAACGATGTCAAAAAACAAATTATTCCTGTCTCCAACAAACACCCCAGGAACATTTTTTTGCTGCATTGTCAAAACATTTTGTCAAATAATTTGTGGTATTAAGAGATCAATAGTGAACATTTAAACCCAGGGTACACCAGCTTGGATGAACTTCAAACAAGCAGGCCTCACTCCCTTGGAGTTCATTATCAGTGAGAAGCCACCAAACTGGCATCAGTGAACTTGCAAACAAACAAGGAAGTTACCTTGATTGATCAGGCAGGGAACCAGAAGTACACATTCTTGCTGAGCCCTGTGTGCCCTTCAAGGCCGTCTCAGTTGATACCAAAGCCAAATACTTGTTCAGAAGAACAAACATAACACCCAGTCTTTTCTTCTCTGAGCTTTCTCTCTACCCTGGTGTGTGTGTGTGTGTATGTGTGTGTGTGTGTGTGGGGGGGGTGTTGGTGGGTGTCGGTGGGTGTCTATGTGTATATGTCCTTAGCCAACATTGCCAAGACTGTTGCTGTGCAGGCTTGGGGTTCTGTCTACAGCATGCTCATACTGTGTGGAGAAGTGAGGCTTTCCTTAACTGGGCATCAGTCTCAGGGTGTGTTGCCCTCTTTGATCCTGGGCTCCTTTGCTGGGCCTCTAGAACAGCCCTCTAGACTCTCCTGCCCCCTCTCCAGTTTCCCCTAGTGTCTGGAGCCAGTTGATTATGGCTGCTGGCTCCTGGAGGTTGTCTGGTCACATGCAGTGTCTGAGCTGCTGTACAGAACTCTCTATACAGATACTGAGTGACTCTCACCAGTTTTTGCAATCAAAGTAATCATCTAGAAGACCTCCAAGGTACAACATTCTTAAATCAACTATGCCATACACAACTGCCATGTTGCAAACTGTGTTAGCATTCTCAACATTTGCTCTTTATGATTCAGCCATGCTGGCTGTTTGGTTTTTGTTTCACTTGGTCCTTGGTATGGTACAAGTAAGGTCTCTGGTATGCTTTCAAGACAGTTCATGGGATGAAACCAAAGGTTCATGGGTTGAAGATGATCAGGCTGCCAAGAAGAGCTCCCTGTACCAAGGTTCCTATCATATCAACTCCCCACTGAAGCTTGTGATGATAATCAGAAGGGGCAAAAGCATTATGGATGTAGGGTTGTGTGAAATGGGTATGATAATACTCACAGGATGCTTTCAAACAAGGAAGCTCCTCCTGAACATCTCACAGCTATTGAGATCGCTGGAGAGGAGGGAAGCAGGGGGGAGGGGAGAGGGGAGGGGAGGAGAGGGGAGGGGAGGACAGGGGAAGGGAGGGAAGGGGAGGAGAGGAAAGGAGAGGAAAGGAGAGGAAAGGAGAGGAAAGGAGAGGAAAGGAGAGGAAAGGAGAGGAAAGGAGAGGAAAGAGGATTGTCCTGTGTGGCTCAGTTGGACTGCAATACAAATCTTCTAAATCCACTGTTGCAGAATTTTCTTTCTTTTAACCATTTTGGATGGATCAGTTCCCATTTGGATCTCACACCGTCTTGTCTGCCTCAGCAGGGTAGATGGGGCAGCTTTTGCCTCTTGATGGGCTAGGGCAGTGGTTCTCAGCCTGTGGGTCATGACCCCTTCGTGGATCGACTGTCCTTTTCACAGGGGTCCCCTAAGACCATCCCGCATATCAGATATTTACATTATAATTCATAACAGTAGCACAATTATAGTCATGAATTGGCAATGAAAATAATTTTATAGTAGGGGGTCAGCACAACATGAGGAACTGTATTAAAGGGTTGCAGCATTAGGAAGGTTGAGAACCACTGGGCTAGGGTCATCTAGATGAATTGGATCCATGAAGGTAGATGTCTTCGTGCAACACCAAACCTCTTCAGTTCATTACCCACTTTCTTTTATTTTTCTGTCCTTAGTTTGGTCTCAGAGGGTCATCTACCTCTCCTGGCAGCTCTAGGTCCTGTTCTTCACAGTGCTCCTGCCCTGAACACCTGTGGGCAGATGTCCCCTCCACGTAAGTGGAGTAAGAGGTAGGTGAGTGCTCTGCTCCTCCTTGGGGGCTCAGCACAGTGGATCCTGTTTCACGTTTTCCTGTGTTATCCAGAGTGGTGAGATGACCAAAGAGATAGATTCCTAATATCACATGCACCAAACTAACAAGCAGCTGGGATTCATGAGGCTTCTCTCTCTACCAGCCACTCATCAGGTCCACAATGAAGCCCTTTGTGGATGGCAACAGATGGAAAGCAGTGACTAAGTCTGTGGTTCCTAAGTCTGGCTGAGCAGTAGAGTGATGTGGAGAGCAACTATTTAGTCTGTTTTCTGTTTCTATAAAATAATACCCAAGACCCAGTAATTTATGAAGAATAGAAGTTTATTTGGATCATGGTCCTGGAAGCTAGAAAGCTCAAGAACATTGTGCCAGTGCTTGCTAAGCATCTGGGGAGGACCTTCCTCTTGAACCCTAACATGGTAGAGGACATCCCTGAGTAAGACAGAGAGCATCATGCTAGCTTAGGCCTTTCTTTCCTTATAGAGCCCCAGAAGGCATCAAAGAGGTTCTGCCTTCATCTAGTCCTAATGAAGCTTCTTTCAAATGCTCCACCTCCAGGTACCATCCGTCTATGGACTCGAAGATGAACTCCCCAACTCGTGAACTCTGGGAGCCACATTCACCTTCTAGTGGCAGCTGAGACTCAGACCCCTGGACCCCTCAGGATGGGTGGAGATTGTGACAGACAGCTACAACTGAAAGGGCTGGAATGTCAAGTCCGGAAGGAAAAGGCAGATCCTCGACGTTGCATTCTTCTGAAGACCTCTTAGCTTTTGGAGAGCAGAACCCCATGGGGGTGGTAGTATATATAGGCTGCCCATCCGCAAGGCATAGGATAGGCCCACTGTTGAACTTCTCAGTGCACTGCTCTCTGGTCCCACCAAAAAACAGCTGCAGGGTTTGCTTTGAGACTGGGTGCTGTCCTCCCCACCCCAGAGGAAGGTTGCAGAATAAACCTGCAGTTCCCACATGCCCTTCCAAGTACCAGTTATGGGAGAGACAGGAACTGAGCCAGGGAGGCCATGGGTTGCCCCAAAGTAGGCCCCAGCCCCTGAAGATAGTAGCCTCTGTGGTAGGTCTGCTCATGCAGAATCAAACAGAAAAGTTTGCCACGGCTAATATGGAGAAAGGCAAATGATTTGATCCACTGCGGTGTGGTGGGAGAAGAGGATTCATAGCATTTTTGATGCTGAAAATAACGCAAGAGGCCTCACTTCTGAGGTGTGCTGCATATGGTTTTAACCTGTTCCCATAGTCTCTGCGCTGCCATCATGCGGCCTGAAATTTGCTTTCCGTGATACTTGATTCCGTGTGGGTGTTTTTTTCCCCCCTCATTCATCTCCTTTTTTGTTACTTCAGGGGAAGAGCAGCCCTGGGAAAGCTTCTGTGCAGTAGGCTATTGTTCCGCATTTAAGGCAATAAAAAGTACACGCTGCTTAATCTGAACGAGAGACCAGGTGACTGGAAAATTCCAGAAACTTTAAATCTTTGTTAAAAATGCCAAAGTAAACGACCTTTGGTCTACAAAACTAACAGAGGGCAGCCCTGCCCATTCCTTTCAAGTCCTAGCAAGCTCTGCTTCCAGGAGCAGCCACACAGGGTGGGAGCCTCCCGAGGATCGCTATTGCTGTTGTCGGCTCTGTCTGCTGGGATTCTGATCACTGGACCATCTTCATACTCACATCTGCACCATCCCCAAGTTCATGTATGCTACAGCCTCTTAAAAAATAGATTATTTATTTATTTATTTGTTTGTTTAGTGTGTGTGTGTGTGTATGCTCTTAAAATACACAGAGCAAAAATGTGCTGAACCACTAGGAAAAGCTGACAATTTTACCACGGCCAGAAATTTCTGGCATATCCCATCTCACAACTGATATATCAGGGAACACAACAATTCATTAGGATTATAAAAACTGAGCATTGCCGGGCAGTGGTGGCATACACCTTTAATCCCAGCACTCGGGAGGCAGAGGCAGGTGGATCTCTTGTGAGTTCAAGGCCAGCCTGGTCTTCAGAGTGAGTTCCAGGACAGGCTCCAAAGCTACACAGAGAAACCCTGTCTTGAAAAAACCAAAACTAACCAAATAAAAACAAAAAACTGACCTGTATTGGTCAATTGCTCCATTTATCCACCTCTGGTGGAATATCATTTTCAATTACAGAAGATAAAATAGTTTTCAATAAAAAAGAAACAGTAATGAATATTGATCATCTAAAAAGTAGCTTTTTTGGTCTTTGTAACAGAATTTGGAGAAACCATTTCAAGCTCACTCTAGCTGGTAAGTGACCAAATATTACTTTGGCTACAAAATAAAGCTGCAAAGGGCTGCCTTTAGAATGGAGTGTGTTTCCTGTCACTGAAGAGAATAGGCACTGTCTATTCCAATTACACTTAGCTTCCTGGACTGAGAAAACAAGGACACAGCAAATAAATGTCACTGAAGCTCCAACATCCAAAATAGCCATCATTATAGGTCCTACAGGACAAACATATTTTGCATGACTTGTTACTCACTAAAGTACTGGTGGAATTGGAATGATGATATCTGATTTGTTTATAGATAAATCTGTGTCTGGCATATAGTAACACATGGTAGATACTTCTGGAAAACTGGACGAAGAAATGAGGATACTACCCTCTACTGGGTATTCTCTTGACCTTCCTGTGACATGGGAATAGCTACTAACATTTTGTGGCATATAGTCTATTGGACAAGTGAGCAATCTAGTCAACCCACATTCTTGTTGAGACGTGTATTTTAGAAAGAAAACAGTTCATGTTTACATTGTTTTCCTGTGCTCTACATGCCAGCTTCATGCCAGCTGAAACTGGTGGACAAAGAGATGTCCTTCAGACATACCTGGATCTGCTGTTAGGGGCAAAGCCTGCTGAGAAAAGTAGGAAGGAGGGTAAAAGAAAAATGGCTAGGTCTACACAAGAATGGGCCTGTCAACAGCCAGGCACGGATGGAGGATGGACTCGGGACCCTACTCCTCACTGTTGAATTATTTGCTACTGATAGCGTCAGGGAGAGGGGATGTCATTGCCTTTAGTTATGTACCCACTGGTGACCCCACCAGACTCCAACACACAGCTCTAATCCAATGACCATACAATTAAACTGAGTCAGAAAACAAGACTGACAGTCACGAATCTGAGAAGAGTCTGGTAGGAGGAAGGAGAAGGGGGTTAGATAGAAATGGAGAGAAATAAGAGGGTAAGGGAGAGTGGCCAGAATCAATTATATACATGTATAAAATTATCAAAGAACCAATATAATTAAGTAGAAAGAAAAATGAATCAAGTTCTTCTGTAGGAGTTTTCTTACAGATATGGGAAGGAAGTCACACAGCACACAGGTGACTCATGGGTAGCTTATTCCTTCAGGAGTGTCTGAGGAGAAGCAGAAGATGAGCAAAAATTCTCTGCATTGGTCAATTGCTCCATTTTATCCACCTCTGGTCTCAAATCCTCTATGTCAGCACTCACTCAAGCTTCAACCTTTCATCTTCACTCATGGTACAGCTAGGGTTTAGCAAAGAACATAGTCAACACCAAGGACCATCCCAAGAAGGTGGCATGTATTCTCCACCAATGAAAACAGAGTGGAGTGTAAGTACTCACGCAGGCATTGGAGGCTCACACTGGGCAATCAGCCCAAGAAGTGCATCTCAGGCTGGAGTTCAAATCGGTGTAAAAAGCAAGAAGCAGTATGTCTGAGGATGGGGGTCTAGGCAAGTGCTTAGGATTGCTGGAGGCAGTTCAAGATCTTCTACTTCAGCATTAAGGCAGATATCACTTTCCAAAAAGCTGACAGTTTGGTCCAAACAGAAACAACTTTGTTTCAAAGTTAGCATTATCTATTCTGGGCAGAGAAACTTCAGTTTGTAAACCAAGTGGAAGCCTGATCTCTTGGAGGTGGGTTGAAGGTTCAGGCAATAGTATCAGACACCTGAAATTGTTCCTTTTCCAAATTCTTCTCTGAGATAGGTCAAAAGGTTGATCCTGGGTACTCAGAAGCTTAGCTTAGTCAATAGGGATGGGTTTCTCCAGGTTACCCACGTTGAACAAAGGTGTCTGACAGAATAGAAGATGTTCATAGTCACAGGTCATGGGACCACAGGAATTATGTGAGTCATCCAAGGAACAACATTGAATGTGTGTGGTAGTTTGAAAGAAAATGGCTCCCAAAGGGAGTGGCACTATTAGGAGGTGTAGACATGTTGGAGGAAGTGTGTCACTGTGGAGGTTGA
This sequence comes from Peromyscus nudipes, assembly GCA_902168325.1. Classification (NCBI taxonomy): domain Eukaryota; kingdom Metazoa; phylum Chordata; class Mammalia; order Rodentia; family Cricetidae; genus Peromyscus; species Peromyscus nudipes. The sequence goes on along the minus strand of CABHPH010152444.1, from coordinate 25,693 downwards.
CTTTGAGGTCTCACATATGCTCAAGGTACCACCTAGTGTTTCAGACCACTTCCTGTTGCCCGCAAGATGTAGGACTCATAGCTACTTCTCCAGCACCATGTTCTGCCTGCACATGGTCATGTCCCACCTTGATGATAATGGACTGAACCTCTGAACTGTAAGGGAGCCACCACAATGAAATGTTTTCTTTGTAAGAGTTGCTGTGGTCATGGTGACTCTTCATGGCAATAGAATCCCTAACTAGGAGAGTGAGAAGCTTCAGCCTAGGAACACAAAGAGGTTAAGTAGGGAGTTAGTGTCATCCTAAGCAGACAGGAATGGAGGCTGTGTCCCCAGTACAGAGAGAAGATGGATGACATAGGATGGCATTAGCTTCAGCAGGTAGAGTGCATATCCTCCCACAGACTCCTCTTACCTTGCCTCTAAGAGCAGAATTTTCACTGGTTCAGGGTTCTCATGCCTGACCATATCCTGGTTCAAATAATTCTTATGTTTGTGATTTCCAGGATGTGGTCTGGGTTGCTTGTGATCACTTCCACAGTCTGCAAAGTCAAAACTAGTCTCTCTTTTTCCACTTTAGTTTCATAATAACACCAAGACATCATTTTCCTTTTTGAATCTCACTCTTCCCATGAATGTGCAGGGGAGTTCCCAAGGGTTACTGATGTGTGATATTTGCCTCTGAGAAGCCAGACACTGAAGAGATTTATAAAAATTAAAGCAATGTCATCCTTCATATCAAATTATACTGTTTTAGGGAACAGTTATTTTGTTTAAATGCACTTGTTACTTGAAAAGGAAAAAACAAACATTTAAAGCCTTTATCACATTCAATTTCTAAGATGGCAACTATCCACAGACAGGATTCCCAGTAATTTTTATTCTTTATCCTCTTCCTCTCCTTCCCTCTTCCCCCACCTCTCCCGTCTTTTCTTTTTCAGATTCGATCTCACTATATATCAATCTTGATTGAACTTGCAATCTTCCTGCCTCGGCCTCCTTAGGACTATAGAGAGGCTCCTCTCAGAACTTTTTTTAAGAGACCAACCAGCCTAATACTTCTGCTTCAGCTTTTCACTGTTATACCCTTGGTTTCAAACCATTGCACTCACTGGAAACACGAATCACTTTACAAAGTATGAGACAGGACTGGAGGGATGGCTTAGTGGCTAAGAGCATTGGCTGCTCTTCCAGAGGACCTGGGTTCAATTCTCAGTACCCACATGGTGGCTCACAACTATCTGTAACTCCAGCCCCCAGGGGATCCAGTCCCCTCTTCTGGCCTCCATGGACACCACACCCATGTGTTGCATAGACATACATGCAAGAAAAACACCTATATACACAAAGTAAGTAACAAATTTAAAAACAAGACTACACAACTATTGTGTGACATTTTTTGTTGTTATATAGATGTATGGGTCATAGGGGAGTGATGGCAGTCATTTGTTCAATGGCATTTTCCTTGTGCCTCAGAAATGGCTTCAGAGTTTCAAAGATAGGCATGTTACGTGTGTCCCAAATTAGGGTCCTCATGGAGCTATTTATTCCAAAGACTTCTTGGCTGATCAAATGGGAACTCAACTTGGAACTGTCATGATTAAATGTTGCAAAGGCTTCATTTGCAGCCTCTTAGGAAGCATAGAATCTCATTATATGACACTATTTTGGAAAATATCAGGACATTTTTGAACAATTTGGATATATTCCTAATATTTTATCTCAATATACTGCCAAGACTTGGAAGCTAAGTTAATTGAACACATGACTGATACAATACCACAAAATGTTGCTATGACATTCAGATGAGCTCTCTTTCTCATACACAAGCAACACACAAATCAACAAGCCAAGAAAGAGAAAAAGGTTTTCCATACATGCTCTGAACTATTTATAGCTTCCAAAGGGATCTGATGCTAATCCACAATTATCTAAACCAGTGGTTCTCAACTTTCCTAATGCTGCAACCAGACCCTTTAATACGGTTCTCATGTTGTGGTGACCCCAACCATAAAATTATTTTGTTGTTACTTTATAACTGTAATTTTTGCTACTGTTATGAATCATAATGGAAACATCTGTGTTTTCTGGTGGTTTGAGGTGACCCCTGGGGGTCACAACCCACAGGTTGAGAAACTTTGATCTTAACCAACTGACTTCCTAGACTAGTCTAGTGTCACATACATTGCCAGACTGCACAGACTGCAACATAGCATTCTTACAGCTCCAGGAGTGTTATGACTTTGATCCTAAGTGGCTCACAAAAGCCTTGTCTCCCATTTGATGCTACTGAGAGGTAGGGCCTAGTAGAGGCTACCCTCTTTGATGGGTGGGCTGTTTCAGTAAGAGCCCCAAAGGACTCACTGAGGACATGCTATCAAAGATGGGTATGGGACTCTGGTCTCTCTTTCTTTTGCATCCTGGTCATGAAGTGAGTGGTTTTACTCTACCACATGTACCATGATGAGCTGCATCATCCAGAAGCCCCAAAGCAACGGGGATCATTAGTTGCTGGAAGAAACTTCTGGAAGTGTGAGTCAAAATAAATGTTTTCCCTTCATAAATTGATCATCTCAGGTATTTGTTGCAGTGGTATAATGCTAACATCACCAGTCTCAGTGCAGTAGAAGATGTTTTCGTTCATCCATGTGTGAAATTGCGTTCAGCTCAGAACCAGCAGCGTACCCAATCAACATGTGCTTTGAGATGAATGTTTACATTATGGAGGATACTATGGAGCAGTAATACATCAGCAATTGTATCATGAGATAGAATCCAGGGAGTTCCATATACATCACATATATAACAGGATCCATTAGAGCTCACAGATGGAAAAGACTAAAATAAAAATGATCAAAATGACAAAGAGATAAAAATATTGGCACAAAACATTCCTTCGCCATTGTGTGAAATTGGTCTAGCAGTATTTAAATATGCAACTCGTCAGCATCTATAATTTCCCATCTCAGGGCTTAGATAGTAGGACAAAAAATGGAAGCACTATTTAAAGTCATTCACATAACATCCTGACCCATTAAATGTATTTCCGCAGCAGAAGTTGGTGATGGGTTTCATATACTGAGAAAATCAAAGAGTGTATCAAACACGGGGTACAGTGTGTGGGTAGTACAGCCAGATAGGAGTTTCTCTACTTGCCCAGATCTCTCTCTCTCTCTCTCTCTCTCTCTCTCTCTCTCTCTCTCTCTCTCTCTCCATCTCTCTCAATACAATCAGTAATTGAGAAAAGGGCTCATGAGTAGCCACACGGGGGTGCTCACCAAACCAACTGACCAACCAACCATCAAACTGTGGAAAAGCCAAACTCAGCAGGTGTGGTCACTTTCTGGAACATCAAAGTGACTTCCACATTTGCAGCACTCAAGAGCTCAGAGTGGATATTCACCTTGTTATGTTACATGTTGCTATAGACCTTCGCTCACTCTCTTGTTTAGAGGGCATGACACTTCCAAGGAGGGTTTTAGAAGCATCAGATCCCCTGAGCAACTGTGGTCCACGATCACAACACTGCTCTGCATGGGCTGTGGTCCCTGGGAGAAAAGTGAATCCAAGGTCTTGTTCACTGCAGAGGGCACTCCATAAGCTGTTACTAATGCTGCCAACTGGTAAAGTAAGTGGGGTCGTACGAGCTGATGTTTCTAGTGTGAGGAAGACACAAGCTGGCGGTGCACACAGTGAGTCCATACACAGAAGATCTCATTAGGAGTGACTGTCACTTGCGCTTTCCCCATCAACCTTTGACTCAAACTGATCAAGTGCGAGACCAGAGCCTGTGCGTGTGGTAGGTGTGGAGTAGGGTTGCCATGAGCTACACACAGCTCACTCCCAGCCACACAACTGCTACTCTGCTGATAGAACCAGCCCTGGCTATTCACCAGCTTCTGTCTAAGTGCCCTACACTCTAAGGATATGGTCACTGGCAGTCCTTGATTTAAAAATAAAAATGAAACCAAGGGGCATCGAACACTCCCAGCGTAGCTCTGCAGCAAGAACAGAATTTAAAAAAAACAACCCGATTAACATCAGCTGTTTCTGATTTAAAAAAAAAAAAGTAACCCAGTAAACACTACCCCAAATGCCAAAACAAACAAACCTACATCCCCTGAACGGGATGCATGGAAACCAAATGTCTCTCTCTTTCAGTCCGAGGAGCAAGTCTTGTGACTAAACCACTACGTGTTTGTGAATTATGTATTGACTCAGTAGCAGTTCTGGCTTTGGTCCTGTGTATTAGTCTGTTTTCTGACGTTACACCAAAATACTCAAGTCTGGATAGTTTATAAAGAAAAGAGATTTATTCAGCTGAGTTTGTATAAAGTATAAGACTCCATCTATTCAGCCTCTAGTGCACGCCTCCGCCCCGCCCCCCAAGCTGGGTTACAGAATGGATGGGAAACAGAAAGAGATCAAGTGTGTGCATAAGCATGTGGGGTAGCTTTGCTTTCAAAAGACCCACTCTTGTAGGAGCTGAGTCACTCCTTGAGAGCATCATTAATTCCCCACAAGGACAATGTCACTGTGACCCAACCACCTTCCACTACATGCAACTCCCTAAAGGTTCTACAACAGCATTGCCATACTGTAGTCTAGCATGTTCTACCTCTGAGGGACACGTTCTAAATATATTCAAGCCACAGCATCTTCCTGGGTTGAGAAGAAGATTCTGTGCAGTCCACTGGGTAGTGAAAATGCTGTGGCGACAGTGTCTGTCATGGACTTTAATCAATCATCTGTTCTTTTTAAAATAATATTTAAAAAATGTACAGTGTTTTGCCTGCCTGCGTGCATGTGTGTGTGCGCGCGCCGCACGCACACGTGGGGCCCATGGAAGTCAGAAGGGGGTGTTCGATATCCTGGAACTGGGGTTGGGGATGGTTGTGAACTATCCCATGAGTGCTGGGAACTGAACTCAGGTCCTCTGCAAGAACAATAAATGCTCTTAACTGTTGAATCATCTGGTCCTCCCACTGAAGACTCTTTTAGGAATTATATGCATACACGTGTGCCTTTGTGTGTCTGTTTGTGCATATGAATGCAGTACGCGCAGAAGCCAGAAGAGGACATCAGACCTCCTGGAGCCCGGGTTACAGACTGCTGTGAGCCACCTGATGTGGGTGCTGGGAACAGATCTCAAGTCTTCTGGAAAAACAGTAAGTGCTCTTTACCATTGAGCCATCCCTCCGGCCTCCAGTCCGTTTTACTTTTTAAAGATTTATTTCCTTTTATTATAAGTGATGAATGTTTTGCCTGCATACATGTCTGTGTGGCATGTACATGCAGTGCCTTCTGGGGGTACAGCACCCACCATGTGGGTGCTGGGAATCAAGCGTGGGTCCTCTGGAAGATCGGTCAGTGCTCTTAACTGCTGAGCCATCTCTCCAGCTTCCCCTCAGTCGGTTTTTAGTAATTCTGCTCATCTTAATTTTGCTAATGTATCTTTGATAGCAAACAGTTTTGCTCCTACATATGAGTACATGTATTATGCACACACACACACACACACACACACCATCCTGTGTTCTTTTCTTAGCACCTGCGTAGGTCACTGAACACACATACAAAATGCAACAAACAGTTTGATGCTTTCCCTAGTGTATTGGAGTTAGGTAACCATGAGATAGTACAAGAACTAATTTATTTATAGTCCTCTTTCTTGATAAATACATCAAGGGCTGCAGCCAGAAAACAGGCCCCAGGGCTTTCAGATCTGCTGTTAAAATGCCAAGCATTTGCCAAGTACTGCAAGAAGAAAATAAGGCAGAGTGCAACGTGCAGCATTCACTGCTTAGGAGGACCTGATTGAAAACTTGTGGGAGGGAAGGCTTGGTCCTTCATAGATGAGCATCTCAAGCTCCCGCCCCTCCTTAGCCCCATGTTCCTGTGCACACTGTCCCTTCCCATCTCTGCTTGGCTACCATCCAACTTTCAAGGTTCGCAGGCCCAAACTAGAAGTCTGGGTCAGTCCTGCCAAAACCTGCTCCTCCCTCCTTATCTCCATCCCCCTGCACCACTGCCATATCCTAACCATTACTACTACTGCCCGTGCTCGCTTCCAATCTGCCTTACAGTCATCTGCAGTTTCCTCCTACACCATCACTGTCCAGCCCACGCTGCTGCACTGTACATCAACCATCCTTCTACACCATCACTGCCCAGGCCATGCTACTGCACTGTGCTTCAGCCAAGCTTTCCAGGCAGCCCCCCCACCCCCTGAGTCTGTTTCCCCCTTCAACAAATCCTCGAAGGCTGCAGTAATATTTTTGAAATGCCACTCAGGGCTACTCTCTAGCTCAGCATGCTCAGGTATACAACTCCTCACTCAGAGGAACCAGGTAGACTCTAGGGCTGGAGCAAGGGTGGATTTAGAAAGCCATATAGGTTCGAAGAGCAGTGAGCACCCATCAAAAATCAGCTCAGAAGGATTCTCACCGGCCAAGTAAGGGGCAATCCAAGCAACAAAGTTGTAACTATGACTTACAGAATGACACAGGAATCCATAAGTCCATACCAATTTAAAGAAGTGAATGAACAAATGAGTGAGTGAATGAATGGATGAATGACTATGAGAGACAACAAGCTCCTCCTTCAAGTGGACTTCCAGTTACAATACAGGTAGGAGAAAGATGGAATTAGACATTTACCATTGGGCAACCACTATAGTAATGGTGCTTCAAATAAGAAGTATCAATGGATTCTAGCTAGGGATGAGGCTGGGTTAGAAATAGTGTATTTATATAGTCTTGAAGTATCTCCCACAAGATACTTATTCATTAGAAGAACAGTTCAATGGAGGAAACTAGCAGATACTTCCTCAGTCTAGTGAGCCAAGTTATCCCTCCCATCTAGGGGACTAGCCAAGTGCATGATCGTCTAATACACAAGAGTCCTCTGATACTCCTTCTACAAGTACTTTAATCTACTCTAGTCATCAGTATATAACAGATGAACACTGAGCAAAAGCCATCCTATAATACAATGACCTGTTACTCTTCCAAAGTGTCCAGGTCATGAAACACCAGGGGACATTTAGTAACCATCCTGAGTGGAAGAGACTAAAGCCCCAAGACAGCTGAATGCAATGTAGACTTTGGATGCTGAACTACTTGGGGACCCAACGGGACAGGCTGTGAATCCCAATGGGATCTGAGGTGGGAGGGAAATCCTGTCCTAATTTAGTTTTTCCCATTTTGAAGACCATGCACAGATACAAAAGATCGTGTCCTAATGTGCCATCAGATGATTTAATGAAAATCAAAGTCATGGACATGAATGGTAACGATAAGGCAAAACGTGATTCCACATAACAGGAATTCCCAGTAGAGGGTAGAAGGAACTTAGTTGTACTGTTCTTGGTTCCTTAAATGGGAAAAGATTCAGAAAAAAAATGTTTAGTCCAACCAGAGGACCTCAGCTGCTGCCCCTAGCATCCTTGGCACCAAATACTTCAGGGGACATCAGAACTCTATCACTCCAACTGACCCTTAAGTCACATTTTCATTTTCTCTGATCATAACCATTTTAAGTTTTTTTTGAAAAGTATGTGTATGTGACCATGTGGAGGTCTGTGCACATGTGTACAGGTGACTATAGAGGCCAGAAGAAGGAGTCAGACCCCCCAGAGCTGGAGTTTCCATTGTGAGCTGCCCGACATGGGTGCTGGGAACTAATCTCGGTCCTCTGAAAGAGCTCATGGCCAGTGACTTGTCCCTCCAGCCCTCGTGAGGTTTATAGACATGGTCTCTTCTGCTGGGAAAGCTCTACCCACCTCTCTCCACCACTCAGGTCTCAGCTTAAATGTTACTCCCTCTGCCCTAGACTAGATCAAGTTCCTCACCATGGGTAACGTTCTACAGCTGCCCATTTGAAGTTCCCTCTTTCCAACCAGCCTATAAGCCAGCAGTTCTAAACCTGTGGGTCGAGACCACTTTGGGGGTTGCATATTAGATACGCAGATATAAATATTACAATTCATAACAGTAGCAAAATTACAGTTACGAAGTAGCCATGGAAATAGCTTTATGGCTGGGGGTCACCACAGCATGAGGAACTGTATTAGAGGGTCGCAGCATTAGGAAGGTTGAGGACCACTGGTCAAAACTCTGCTTGTTTTCCTCTCATTTTCCTCTTCCAGGTCCAAGGCCCAATGGCAAAAAGGATTTCACCTGCAGAGACGTGGCCAGGTTTCTATCCTTAGAGAACAGTCTTTCCACGTAAACAGCTTGATTTTAGTATTTTATTCTTAATACCTGTTTTTCCCCCCAAGACCTTGATCTTGCAACCTGACACAGTTTTAGCAAATATGTAAGTGTTTGGGGGAAGATCTTCACAGAGCTGAGAGATGCTAAATTTAAACCCAAGTACAACTGCAGAACCAGTACGGCGACATGCAAAGTGATGACCCTTAACGACTTAAAACAACTGATGCCGGTAATTAGGACTATTTTCATAGTATGGAGAAGATGATTTTTAGAAAGTGGAGTAGGGAGTAATTAATTTCACATAATAGTCACACTGGGACCTATTGTGAGCTCTGACGTTAATGATGTATTTCGCTTCTGTAATTAATTTTTATGTTCAGTCCTGGAAGCCCTCCACTGACTTCTTCAGAACAGCTCCTCGTTCACACTCCTTGTTCTCCTGGCCCCATCTACCACAGGCTACTACCCTCTTTAAAGAAAAGGACACATGGACAACCAGAAATAGATGCCCACCCAGCAGATTTTAGTTTGACCAATGCTTTCCCTGCTCAGAGAGGTAATTAGAGTAATTACTACAAAGAAAGGAAGCATCTTGGAACCACTGCTTTTCTCTGTGGCTCTTAAAAGTAGAAAGCTGAAGACCAAGGGAGAGACACGGTATTCGGCAAGGAGTAGGGCAAGAGATCTGAGTTCAAATCCTGGTTCCTGTCATATACTTTATTTCTTTTCTTTTTCTTTTTTTTTCAAGAAAGGGTTTCTCTGTGTAGTTTTGGTGCCTGTCCTGGATCTTGCTTTGTAGACCAGGCTGGCCTTGAACTCACAGAGATCTGCCTAGGTCTGCCTCTCAAGTGCTGGAATTAAAGGCGTGCATCACCATCTGGCTTAATTTATTTCTTTAGGTGCCCTGTCACAGTTTTAAATGTAGGTAGCATTGTGAATGGAAAGGCTGAGTCACATGACCTGTGGCTTTTATGATAAAACAGTTCTAAGTGATAGCAAAAGCTTGATGGGAAGTACTGGTGATGGTTGGTCTCAGTTGTCAACTTTGCCGGAGTAAGAAACTTAAGGACTGATGACATACACCTTAGTGTTGCCTGTGAGGGCAGTTCTGGAGAGGACAGACATGTAGGGCAGTGTCTGGACAACACCAAGCCATGGGCTGGCGGTTTTCCAAGTAAGTGTGCCTGTGGTTTCTGTAGCATCCATGACATAGGACTCAGTTGTCAATGGACTCAACACGGGCATCTCTCCTGGGAACTTACACGCCTTTTGTGCCAGGTCAGAAGTGCAGAAGTGTCTGGCTTCTTGAACTGAGCTGGCAGCAGAATTTGTATTTGTGTGTGTGTGTGTGTGTGTGTGTGTGTGTGTGTGTGTTTGTGTGTGTATGTATGTGTATATGTTGGTGTGTATGTGCATATGTGTATATGCTTATATATATGAGTGCATGCGCATGTGTGTGTGTGTGCGTGTGCGTATTCTAGGTTCTGTTCCTCTAGACTAGAGGAAGCTGACTAACACAGTAACAAGGCTGACTTCACTCTCTTGGTCTAGACCTAGCATGCACACAAACTTATGAACACTGAGTAAGTCACATTTTTTAAAACCGCCACTAGGAAATGGGGTGTAGGTCAGTGGTATAGTGTTTGCCTAGCATGAATGAGGCTCTGAGTCCCAATGTGTGCACCAAAACAACCACCACCACCAAATAATAACAACAAAAACCCTGTATAATCATGTTCCTCTTTCTAAACATGTATATATGCATATATATAGCACATGTACAAGTGTTTATGTGTGCTTGTGTAAGTACAGATATGTACATACCACAGCATGTGTGTGGATGTCAGAGGGCAACCTTGGATGTTGGTCGTCTCTTTCCCCCTGTGTGAGACAGGGACTCTTGTTTGCTGCCATAGGTAAGGATAGCCTTGCTCACAGGCTTCCAGGCTTTCTCTGTCTTGGTCTCCCATCTCACTGTAATGGGGCTGGGAATATAGATGCTCACTGCTGTATCTGGGTTTAGATGCTCACTGCTGTATCTGGGCTTAGATGCTCACTGCTGTATCTGGGTTTAGATGCTCACTGCTGTATCTGGGTTTAGATGCTCACTGCTGTATCTGTCTTTAGATGCTCACTGCTATATCTGTCTTTAGATGCTCACTGCTGTATCTGTCTTTAGATGCTCACTGCTGTATCTGAGTTTAGATGCTCACTGCTGTATCTGGCTCTAGATGCTCACTACTGTATCTGGCTCTAGATGCTCACTGCTGTATCTGGCTTTATGTGGGTTCTGGGCATTTAAACTCAGGTCTTCATACTTGCAAGGTGTATCAGTTGCTTTTCTGTTGCTGTGGTAAAATAGCATAACCAGAAGCAACTTATAGAAAGAGAAGCTTATGTTGAACTCAAGGACAAGGAGAGTCTATAACGTGGAGGAGGCATGGACAGGCGGCTGGAGCAGGAAGCTGAGAGATCACAGTTTCAACCACAAGATCAAGTAGAGAGGGCGACCTGGAAGTGGAGGCAAGGTTCTAACCACTCAAAAGCCCACCCTACTGTCACACTTCCTCCAGAGAGCCTCTATCCCCTAAAGCTTCCATAATCTCCCCCAACAGTGCATCCACTGAGGACCCAGGGTTCAAATATGTGAGCTGTCAGGGACATCGATCATTCAAACCACCATACAAAGGCAAATGCTTTATACACTGACTCATTTCCCAACCCCCTCTCCTTTCAAATTCTTAAAGAAAAGGATGTTTTAGAACCAGTTTTCCAGCCTGCCTATAACCAGTCATGGCTGAATAGGCATTGGGCAATGCGTAAGAGGGGCAGGCCGAGTCCTCAGATATAGGGGAAGCCTGGGATATACATCACAAAATAAGCTTGAGTGGCATGTTTATGGAGCAAATAGTGACCTGGTGACACTGTCCTCCTTTCATTCCTGTTGCTGTGGTAAAATATTCTGACCAAAAGCAACTTAGGGGTAGAAAGGGTTTATTTCATCTTCTATGTTATAAACCGTTTCTGAGGGAAGGCAAGGCAAACACTCAAAGGCAGGCCTACTTACAATTCCACACAGCATAACTGCCTACCAAGGAGCTCACTTCACGGCCAAGGAAGTGCAGCAGGAACCAGAGAAGCAGGCAGGATCCTGCCTGCTAGTTGGCTCACAGGTCAGTTCATCCTCAGCTAGCTTTCTCAAGCAGTTCAGGACCACCTGCTGAGGGATAGCACCACCCACAGTGGGCTAGGCCCTCCAATGTCAATTAAGAATCCAGACCATCCCTCCCCTCCCCACCACCCACCACAGACATACCTACAGGCCAATGCGATCTAGGCAGTTCTTGCAGATGACTCTATGCTCTGTCAAACTAACGGTTGAAGTGAATTAGGACACTTACCAAAGGAAAGTGGAGTTCCAGACTGAAGCACGGGCACAGAAATGCATGCATAGCAGAGACTGGGCACAGAGATGCACTCCCAGGTGCCTCTGGGCCAGATGTGCAGAGCTCACCTAAACACCAGGAAGATTGGGCAGGTAATCCCATTCTTTAAGCCAATGGCCTTTCAATATCAGAACTCTCTCTAAAACAAAGGCCTGGCCACTTGTCTGATGGTCACCAGTCTTGGCCCGACCCTCCTTGATGAGCACAGAGCCCAGTGGTTGTATCCTAGGGTGGCCAACACACTGACAGTCCCCTGGGCTGCTTCTAGTCATGGCAACTTTTTAATGGGAAGACAATGGGCTGTTTAGCTCCTTGTCCCTGCCACACATATGCAGAAGGCCTCAGCAGGTGTTTATAAGAAGTTAAAAGTCAGAGGTGCACGCGTGTGTGTGTGTGTGTGTGTGTGTGTGTGTGTGTGTATGTGCGCGTGTGAGTGTGTGTGTGGTCTCAGGGCATGACATTTTAAGGTGCATTTGGACATCTTGTTCTCCCCCCCCCATTCCTAGAGATCTATGCCCAGCTCCATCAAAAGTGCACCCCTGCCACTCTGGACCATCTACCCCGCTGACTTACACAGAGCCTTCTTCCTACCCCCTCTAAAATTGTGAATGGACTGTGAGTCTGGAAGGAGGGGTAAGGTGCATTGGTCTGGTCGCCAAGCCCATCCACACCTCTCCTTCTTATGTGGTGACCTCTCCTGGCCACAGCTCAAGCTCCTTTTTGACCCACATGAGCAGTGGTTTTGCCAAACACATGCTTCTCTCTAGATTCATGTTCTTGTGTTGTTTTTGATTTTATAGACACACTCAGATCATATTGTATGACTTTCATTGTGTATTATTGTATTCAATTTATTTAAACATATCTTTTGAAAAAAAAATCAACTACAGATAGTCAATAGTCCAATGAGGAAAACTATTCTCTTTCTTATTTCAGCTTCACCCCAAGTCTTCACTAATATATCCTCTATGAAGGTATATATGGAGAACATTTGACTATTTATCAATGAATATGTCTTCCACATTGCCCTGGCAGCTGAGGTGGGAGCCTCCAGCTGGGGCCACACAGCAGTCCAGCAATACTCATGAGAAAGGGGGCGGAGAGCGCATGGAGTATTAGAAGCATTTCAGGAATGTGGACAATAAATTAACAACACTGGCATTTAGTTTTAATTAAGCACAGATAAACAGTGTGCTTAATTAGAGAGGACAGAGACTAGTAACTAGTATCTTGCCTCCTTCTCAGTGGGCAGCGTTAAGTCACAGAGAAAGCCACTGGCCTTCCATAGGTCCATAGGGAAGGATTCCTAAGAACCCATGCACATCTGGACCCCTTTCTATTTTGGTTTTTGTCTTCTCTTAAGCTGTAGATTTCAGGAAAAAAAATCTCATTAGTTTTTGCTTGATTAAATAGGAATGTTAGTTCTAATCCATCTAATCAAAATATATTTCTGAAAGCCTAAACAGACTTATTTGAAGAGACACAGATGACTGAGAGCAGGGGCTTCTGAGGAGCCCTTTAGGAGAGATCAGTAAGTATACCTGTCTCCACAATCACTTTTCCCACTGAAGTTGAACTCTTCCAAGTCTCTTCGATCCAGGGAGTGGCCTTTCCTGTGAGAGTTTTGGGGAACACTGGGTTTAGAGTCGCTGACTGGTCATGTGTAAGGAGGAGCAGAAGTGGGCAGTTCATCGATTCCACTAGCTTGGAGAATGAGCTGGTTCACTACAATACTGCCAGCACCCAGAACCATGGTACATGCCAATGACTGGGACAAGACTATGGATGAAGGGGTGGATGGGTAGACTGGAAGATGGATGAACAGAGGAAACAAGTGTGGGACCCATGAAGGAAAATGGGGTTCTCGATTTCATTAAGATCTGAAGAGCTCCCTCACATCTGGGCTGCAGACTAAATGCATGATAGGTCAGTGGGAGGGGGTGGGGAAGACAACTAAACACCTGTAAGAACTGAGAGAGACAGAGACAGAGAGACAGAGAGAGAGAGGTGGGGGAGGGAGAAAGAGAGAGACAGAGACAGAGAGACAGAGAGGGAGGTGGGGGAGGAAGAAAGAGAGAGAGAGACAAAGAGACAGAGGGGGAGGGAGAAAGAGAGAGACATAGAGAGAGACAGAGACAGAGAGACAGAGAGGGAGATGGGGGAGGGAGGAAGAGAGAGAGAGAGAGAGAGAGAGAGAGAGAGAGAGAGGTTCTAAATACCAGTTGTTTTAACCAAATGGTTTTAAACTTCAGCAATGAGATTCTATTAGTTGTGACATCTTCCAGACACCATATTCCTCCTGAATCTGAGGTGGTTCCAGCGAACCCACATTCTGGCCTTCATGAGACAGACTAAACAAGTTAGGAGACTTTTCTCTCAGAACCACAAAGGGAAAAATGATGACTACTCATTCCTGGAATTCCCCCAACACTGGGAATCCATTCTCAAATCTGTGGATAATTCAAGAAAAATAAAAGGATATGACCCAGTTGGATAGGAAGCTTACCCACAATATGTATTTTGCCATATTAATATCCCCAAGATAGAGACATGAGCAGTCTAGAAAAATGCTATTCAGAGAAATATAATGCAACCCACACATGTAATTTAAAATATCTAGAAGTGGGCCAGCAAGATGGTGGTGGATACAGATGCCTACAGCAGGGGCTCATGATGAAAGTTCCTGGATTCCACAAAGCATTAAGAGAACAAACTCCTCTGGCTTCCACATCCATGCTGTGGCCCTGATGCACCTGCACTCACACAAAGATAAAATAAATGAAAAAAAAAATCCAGAAGACACATGTTTAGAGGATGATATAGATGAATGTAATTTTGGTCAGATATTTAATTTTAATCAATGTATCAAAATGTCATCATTCCAACATGTAATAAACATGAAACATGTTAGTAGGATACTTCATATTCTTTTTTCCCACCTGAATCTTTAAAATCTAATGTATATCTTAAACTTATGATGTAGCTTAACCGCAGCTCAGATCTCAGCAGCTCAGTAGCTACCCCTTTGTGGGGGGCTCGGGTTATTTTATTTGATGCCTATTTTCTTTGAATTTCTGTGACAGTTTGAATGAGACTGCCATTGACAGGGTACCTGCCACCTCACTCCCAGGATGATTACCTAGTACTGGCCTTCCAAACATCATTTACAATACAGTAGTAGTCTTAGAGGAAGCCATGTGATCAGGCGAGCCAATCAGACTCCTGCTCTGGGACTCATTTTCAGAAGTTGGATGGGCCAGGAGAGGAAGTGGTGGGGTACTCTGCCTCTCTTTCCTGAAGATTCTAGGGTATCATTCTGAGTCTCTTCCCATTATGAGTTGAGGCTGTCTCAGGATGGGGCCATGAAGAGACAAAATTGTCACTTAAGATATCTGTGAACCAACCACCCCATAGACGAGCTATGGAAATAAAACTAAGACTGTCCTTACCCATACTGGAGGGGAAGGTACTCAGGGAATTCCAATAAATGTAAGTGTCAGAGGGACAAAGAAACAAAAAACAATGGCTCCATGCCCTGAGGCTCAGTTCAGGTCTCTATAGATTTAGCTCCCAGTTCCATTTTCTTCCCAGTCTTCGCTCACATGTGTAGACTAATCTGAGTTGAGTTTCACAAATAGCACCCCCTCCCCCCCATTGTCCAGACCCTGCAAGTGAGGCAACATGCCAAGCCTCAGAGGGAACATTGGGGTACTCAACAGGCCGGACCTGCATCTTCTAAGTTTCATCAATGCCATGCATCTCCCATCCCCAGCCAAGGTCACCATGTGGCTTCAGATCTTTGTCCTCACACCTCTGTCCTGTGGATAGACTTGTACTAGGATGTCAAGTGACTCCATTTTCTGAAGCCTGTAGCTCTCCTCTGTTCCCACACCTTAAGAAGCAGGATGGGCCAGACTTTGCTTTTCCACCAGGCTCTAAGTGGCCTCTTTGTCACTGCATAAAAGGCCTATCCTGAAACACTAACATCTCAAATCCATATAAGCACAAAATGAGAGGTTCTAGACCCAACGCAATAAGCACAACCCTGTCCTCTGCATAGGTGTGAGGTTCCCCCTTTACAATAATTCCCACATTTGTCCAAAGAATAGTCGCTCAAGGAATCCATGAGCCACCACTTGACACCCTGTGGAAACAGCTGGGTCTGGTCTCAATGGCACTGTGGACAGCAGTGTACTCAAAGGATACTGCTACATGCATATACACGTACTGTGCGATTTTATTTAGAGACAAAGCACAAGTCTTCCTTTAGTTTAGGCGCTGTTCTCTCGTGAGCAAGTTCCTGGTAGAATCAGAGAGCTCTGCTTTCAGGTAGCAGCCAAGCACTACACTCTCTCAATGGCACTTCATTCACTGTAGCAACAATGGGCAGTGTCTCGAAACTCAAACACCCTCCTCAGAACCCCAGGGGGTGCAGCTGGAGAGCCTTCACTCTGTGTCACACAGCAGACAGAGCTTCTAAGACTGGCCATGAAAATCCATGACTCAAATGAAAGTCCAGTGTGCTAATGACTGCTTCCTGTTTTCAGGGATATGGAAAGATAAATGGGCGAGTTCATACTGAGACACTTAATGGCCTTTTACAAAACCCATTCAACCCCTGTCCAAGAGCTAGTGCCAAGCCATCTGTGCTAATCTTTGTTATCAAAGTGAGTGACCAGAGAACTGCTCCGTCAAGCCTGCCTCTAAGTTTGTGTGTGAGGATATTTCTATAAAGGGAATTTGTAGCTGAGGATGCCCTAGAGCTCCGGGTCCTCCTGCCTCTACCTCCCAGGTGTGAGGAGCATGCATGGATGCCACCACACCTGATTTCTTTTCTTTCTGTAGAGTACAGGAGTAGAGCTGGTATTTATTGATCATTGTGATTTCTTTTTGTTCCGCCATTCTTCAGAGGTTCTTTATTCTTAGAGTCTCACAAATGTTTCTATTTTTTATTTTCTTCTGCGTTTCCAAAAGAGAAAGAATGTCACCACTAGATGGGTCTGGAACTTAATGCTGACTACATAGGGTACAGTGAGGATGTAAATGTGCAGATTTTGTGTTTCAAAGAGTCTTTCCATGAACGTTGCAGAATTACCTTTCCCCACAACGACTTCTTTTCATCAACTTTTTACAGAAAACAGCACCTTTGAGGGGAAGCATACTATTTTCACGCCTCCCCCTTCCCTCCCCCCGCCCCACCTACACCCCTGTTAGTAACCCCAGTAAAATCTCATTGGCTCACCAAGAGCGACTTCAGTTCAATGGTTACTTTGGTCTGTTGTGGGTTCCCTTTCTGGGTAAGTAGACATGTGTATCTCCCCAGGAAAAGTCTCCCATAGGACACCCATGTGCAAGGAAACCCATACTCCTGCCAGGAAACAAGGTAAGGGCTTGAGGTGACCCACAGCAGCTACTCCCTGAGTACTGAGTGGACAGTACTCCTGACCACCACAGGCTACACCCCAAGATATAGAACTTGGGAGAACAAAGCAGAGAAACACTCAGAGCAACTGGGAATATGTAGCAACAAACTTTTTCCCAGAAAAAAAATTTTGAACTTGCTCACAGTCGAGAGAGGGGCTTATACATATGGGAAGTCTGTTGATTATAGGAATACTGAAGGTAAATCATTTCCAGCACCACATCCATGCATCCATAGACTGAACATGTCTCCCACTTGTTGCTTCCTGCAAAAAGCTCTCCGGCTTTCAACTGCTAAGGCTGAAAAGATTACCGCTTCAAGCTCTGCTGGCATTGGTATGCTCTGTCCTTCAAAGGGGGCTTTTGAAGGGACTGGAGTTAGTCTTCACTGGCTCAGCAGGTAAGGGCACATGGGGCTCTTCCAGAGGATCCAGATTCAGTACCTAGCACCCACAGGTTGTGAACCACTTGTAGCTCCAGTTCCAACACCCTCTTCTGACCTCTGTGAGCACTGCATGTATGTGGTGTGTGCAGGCAAAACACCCATACACATAAAACAAAAATAAATAAATCATTTTAAAAGGGAGGTAGGAGGCTTTTAAGACACAAAACATTCCCTAGATATAGTATGGACCCTTTTATAGTGAGCTAGGATAGTTCATGCCCGATGTAGGGGGACTGAGCCTCTGGAAATTCCCTTTTTATCAGTCATTTTCATTTTTTTAAAATTCTCTTTGGATCCTAGAGTGGTTAAAAGTCCAGTTCTGAACCAGATCCTGCCCTCTCCATAAGAACTTCCAGTGACCTCACACTCCTAACCTTAGTGCCTATAGTTCTAGAACATTATTTACATGATCCTGAAACCACAACCTTAAAAAACAAAACCCTGATAATGTTGAAAAAAAACATTATCAGGGCAGAGTTGGGAGGGTGCATCTGACTTGTGTGAATAACTGGAACACTCCAGGCCCACCCACACCACCAGGGCCTGCCCTGGCTTCGGCGAAGGGAAAGTCCTGAAGGCCTCCACTCCTCAATGATGCCAGACTCACTAAAGTTAAAACTATGACCCATGGCCCCATTCTTCATGGTCCTTCCTCCTTTCCTTCTGGCTTCCTCCTTTCCCCTCACCCCTACCAAAGACACATCTCCCTGAATCTTTCTCTGATCTTGTAGTTTCCTCATGCTTCAATAAAACGGAAGTGGATTTAAGACCACTGAAACAAAACAAAAAAACAAACAAACAAAAAACTCCCAAAACTCCATCGATCTTCTCACCTTTCTTTTTCTTTTCTTTTTCCTTTTTTTGGTTTTTCAAGACAGGGTTTCTCTGTGTAGCCTTGGAGACTGTCCTGGGTCTCGCTCTGTAGACCAGGCTGGCCTCGAACTCACAGAGATCCGCCTGGCTCTGCCTCCCTAGTGCTGGGATTAAAGTCGTGCGCCACCTCCACCGGCCCGTCTCAGCTTTCTTATGCCTTCATGTGTTGCTAAAGCTTGCTGATTACTTTTGAAGTCAACATGGAACATGAACATGCCTTTGAGACTCACAAACATCACACCCTGCTGAGCAGTCCCCCATGAGCTCACGAATTTAAAAAGACTTAGTTTTGTATTTACATATCCATTTCATTCATTGTGATGCAATAGCCATTAGATGACTTTTTATCATTGTAGCCGCTTGCAAAGGGTAGTTCAACGGCATCATTTTGTCTTAAGAGAGAGAACTGCAGGATAAGAAGAGAGCCATGTCATATTTTTATCAGCATCATCCTCTTTGTCCTTTTGACTCATCTTCAACTTCAGCTTTCTGGATAAGGCAGCAACTGTGTCACCATCCCCTTCGGGTCAAATTCCCAAAGAGAACACCACGGCCATTATTATCTCTCAGACGGCAAAAGCTTGAAGGGTTCACAGATAAAATTATATATAACAAATGTTTCATTTCCTTTCCAAGTGTGCATTTCGGGGAAAACAAGAGAGAAACTAAATGTCTCAGCAGCACACATCAGAAGGTTCTCCAGTCAAATCAGGCTTACAATGAATGGCTGACGGCCTTGGTTTAATGAGGTCACATTTTCTGTGTGATCTCAGGCAAATGGCTGAACGTTTCTGGCCCTTGGATTGTAGCATAGGTTGAATGTCCCCTCAAACATTTATATTAAACTTTAGCTGCCATTGTAATGGTATTAATAGGTGGAGCTTGCAGGGGTGATTGGGTCATGAGGGTTCCACCCCTTATCACAATAGTGAATGTCTGATTAAAGGGTGAGGCCAGCTGCCCCCACTCTGCCTCAGTGCTCCTCTACCTTTCTGTCTTCCCTCATGGGACGAACTGCAGCATCGTGCCTTGGACTTGCCAACCTTAAGACTCATTACCCAAACAAGCGCTAGCATTTATTATTTACCTAAATGTTCAGAATTACATTTCTGAACATGCAGCAGAAAGTGGACCAAGCCAGTCTGCAAGCTGTAAAGTGAGGACAATGTGGAGGAGCCAATGGTTACTACGGCCAACGCCTTTCCAACAGTGAACGACACAGCTACATTTTTCATTAAATGGCACAAATACTGCCCAAAGGCTAAGGCCCAGCAGCCAAGGCACTTCAGGTAAATGACCTGCTAATAAAATTCTTATTTCATGCTACAGAATCTGAAAACACTTTATTCTTAGAACTCATAAAAATAGTTTAAATAACTTAAGGACACAGATAATTGTTCTTTCAGTGACAAAAATACTCTTTTTTTAACTTAAAAAAAAGGCTTATTGTTATTCTTGGTAGTCAATGGCACAAGAGTTGTTATTAGGAGGGAAAAAAATCCTGACAGCTTTGAGTTAACTCCTACACACAGCGGATGTCATTTAATTTAAAAGTACAAACACACACAAAGGCAGAGGAGATGTCTTTTTAAAACCATCCCCTCTTCAAAATTTGCAGATGTCTTTCAAAACCCTACACAATATTTTTAGTTTATTTATAGAACTTAAGTAGTTTAAACACATTTTATGTAAAACTTAATGCTTTAAACTGAAAACTTTCTCCCCTCCCCACATATTCTAGAAAAGTAAAATATTCCATTGCATCTCTTAATTATTAGAGTTGTTTCTACTGAGGAATTTTCTGTAAACGTCAGAATAAAAATACACAATCAGAGGACCCCAAATGTCCTGGGTGTCAGGATGCTATGGGTCCCACAACTGCCGAGACTGTGTAGCCAAACCTGTGACATAGCCTTTGGGCTTCAGTTCCTGATGCACCCAGGACAGGGAAACCATGGCATTGAGCTTCCTGGGGTGTCACAGGAATTCACTGCTCCAGAAATTCTAGAATTGTTAGGATGACCCATTCTTGATCGAAAGCTCTTCTGCTATGGTGAGGACTGGGTTGAGGCTGAGAGCAAGAACCCCAGTGTGGGTTCCTGTGGGATGACCCTGTCCTCTAAACAGCTCTGCCCTTAGAGAAGCAGTCTTCCTAACAGCCAGTCTGCATTGAAGGGGGACAGTCAGGCGCATGGAGCATTCACACTAGGCACTGTTGGCAAGCTCCATGCCCAAGTACGTAGCAACCCATCAGGGCTGACATCAGCTGGTCACAGCACAGGCCAGACCAGTGACTACCCACAGCCTGGGCACTGAACAGCATTTAGTAAGCTTTCTGATGGTCAGTCTTCATGACAGGGAACACCAAACGGCTTAGAAGCACAAGTGTGCTGGGTCTATCTATTCCCAGCCAATGCTACACTGGCCCTAAAAGATTGCATACCCAGACAGGGCCACATATAAAAAATAGAACTCTCACTATAAGCTTGCAGGACCCAGCCCTGGGCCCCAGCCTGCACTATATCAGACTTGTAGAAGTCACACCACTATGCAACAATAATCCCTGAAGCCAAGTAAGACCGGCAACCCCAAAATAGCCAGGACTTGAAGGACTTGATAAGGAGCAAACTGCCAGATGAGCTGGTTTGTGGTCCCATTTCTAATTGAGGACCAACCAGAAAAACCAAGTGTGCACCCCAACTTGTCACACAATTGACCCCTTTCTAGTTCACCCTGCCCCCTCCCCGATTGACTTTTCTGTACCAATCATCTCCATTCAGGGAACACCCCCAAACCTTTTCTTTCTTTCCCTATAAACTTTTCTCCCCTGGGGGCAGTGGCCAACTTCCTTACTGCACTGAGGGGTAATAAGTCTTCACCCTCCTCCCTTGGGAGTCTTTCTTTATTCCAACAGGACAAGCTCCCTAATGCCTTCCTCACTCTCACCTCTTTATCTACATTTCTATCCAAAGCACTGAAGACAATTTAACAAATTCTAATGAAGATATCGGACATGGCTCTGGAAAAATGAACCTCTTCTGTCTCTTCCAGGTAGAGCAAGTGACCCATCTGGAAAGCGTTGGTGGTAAATAGTCACTGATGTAGATTCAGAACAATCGGAGGTGCCCCATACTCATCTGGGGATATGGAATACTGTAAGGTGCTAGCCTCTAAGCCAGAGGTTCTCAACCGTGAGTTGCGGCTCCTTTGTGGGGGGGGGGGTCGAATGACCCTTTCACAGAGGTCACATATCAGATATTTACATTACAATTCATAACAGTAGCAAAATTACAGTTATGATGCAGCAATGAAATAATTTTATGGTTGGGGGCCACCACAACATGAGGAACTGTGTTAAAAGGTTGCAACATTAGGAAGGTTGAGAACCATTTCTCTAAGCCAAATTGACACCATCTTCATGAGGTCAAAGGTGCCTACTTGTGAGAAACCATCTCCACTGGACTTGTTCTGTGGACTTCCGACATTCCCTCTTAAAAGGAGGGATAAACAGGGGCATTGAACCCACAGCTAAGTATCCAGCCACCTCTCCCGGCCATTTGTATGCAATTCTGGCCTAATTGCATGCAGCTTCTGGGGCTCTGGGTAGGGCTAGAGTATACAGGGTAGGGAAAACTAGGGCGGAGGGGCTCCACCTAGTCAGCTATGGGGTAGCCATCAACCATGCTGGGTGAAGACTTTCCAGGGCAACTGCTTTGGGAGTTGCATGTTGCTGCCAATAACCCCACCCCCAGGATTGTGTGTAAGCCAAATAAACCCATTGGTTCCCCTGAGGGAACTGTGGCAGACTTGTACTTTGGTTTTGACATTGGGACATTAGGAGGGGGTAGTGAATGTTCACATATCCCCCAAGGAAAGAATCCTTGAGAAAGTGAAAAGGGGTGGTAGTGCTAATACTAGCAGTTTTCCTCAATCATACTCTTACTCCTTCAGTTTTTACTACTGATAGACATCAGTGTCTCGACCCATACTCTTACGGTTGTAAGGCCAGCAGGGAATGTGCGGAAACTTTTCATAACCACAGGCTCCTCAGTACTGCTGGAGGGTGAACAAGCTGGAGGTTGAACATTTGCATTTTGAAACGGGGTCTCTTGTAGCCCAGGTTGGACTCAAACTTGCCACTCAGTTGTGGATGACTTTGAACTTCTGATCAACTTGCTTGCACCTCTCAAGTGCTTTCATTACAGGCATGTGCCAACACGCCTGGTTTGGGTCGTGCTAGGGATCACATCCAGGACTTTATGCATGCTAGGCAAGCACTCTCTTCACTGAGCTACATCCCTGGGGATGGTGGTGGGGAGCTGTAGATAGGGTACTAGCAGGATACAGGTGATAGGAAGGGGAAATGGGAGAATAGGGGGAGGTGAATTGGGGATCAGGTAGAGAGGTATAGGAAAGGAATAGGAGGGAGAGGGATTTAAAAAAAAACACCAAGGATGTTTTATATATAAATATAATATGATGTATTTAATGAACTTATACCAATCAAGATGATAAATATTCCCCCCCAAGAACTACAGATTATTTAACAAAAACTCTAGTAATAGGTGTAAGAAACCTTTCAAGTTGTTGGTCCAGGGAATCTAAGACACTCAGAAAACAATAGAGCTTATTGCTATTTACCTTGGTTGCCTCCCAAAAGTTAAAGGTAAGTCCCTATTGCTGAAGACACCACACACTTTGGACATAGGACTCAGAGGATTTGAGGTGGAACTGCCCCAAAAGCCACCTCCCTGAGGACTAGATTTCATAGTGCCAGAAGACGTGACATGCAAGCTGCAAAAGGAAGAAAGAAATTAATACTCCTACCCAGATATGACCAGAATGGCCAGGTGTCCCTAAAAGGTGCACCAGCGGACTTGTAGTTTGGATGTGACCAACAGCTGTCTGATTGGACTCGAGGCCTTCTTAACAGGAGGGAAATCATTCCTGGTGCTGTAAACCTAGTCAACTTCTCATGTCTAGCAAGGGCATGGGTCTTAGAGGAGAACCCACTACGGCCATTTTTCCTAAACCAGTTTAATTCCTAACTGCATTCCAAATACTCATCCTTATGTCAACAGATAAGTGTGGCCCTCCCCATTTACCAAAGAAGCTTCTTTGGAGCAGTAGCAGGAGACCACTTAAGAAAGCCACAACCAGTCAAAATGCAGAGAACAACCGACCCTGGGTTGCCCAGCCCCAACGGATACATCTACAACACAACTCCTGACTGAGGTTCAGGGAACGTCCTGAAAGAGGGGGCAGCAGGCTTGTACGAGCCAGAGGACCAACAAGTCTGCTGTGGGACTGGGCGTTCTAACAACGACAGAGGAGCAACACCCGCGAAATCTCAACAGCATGACTGCCTCAACAAGACCTGGACAATTCCAACGCTCGCTGACATCCCAACACAGATGAGGAAATCTGGCAGGGCTGCACTCCTAGATGAAGAGCTACAAGAAATGAATGCTGCTGAGACAGGGGAAATTAGGTTTCCCCAGGAAGGAAGCCCTGATGGTTAAGCCCTAGAAAATACATATGCAGTCAACACTGAGTGGACTCAGGTTGTAGTTCTATGTTGCTTTGTCTATATGTATATGGAACGTAACAACAAGGTTATAGAGAAGGAGGCTGTGAATTTGGGAGCGGGGAGAGACATGGGAGGAGAGGGAGAAAGGAGCAGGAGGGAAGAAATGATGTAATTTTATTTAAATGTTTAAACTGGTAAACTTTTGAGTAGCATTTACATCTCCTTATGTGTGTTAATTCTCTGAAAACCAGTGCTCCAAGTATGAAGTCTATATTTAGAAAGAATCATCAAAAATGTTTGCTGATCATTGCTCTGAACTCTCTGAACGTCTCAGATGAAGGTTCGCTAGGGTTTGAATGGGTTTCTCAAAGTTTAGGTGTTGACTTAACCCTTTAGGAAGCAGTTTTGGGAAGTAGGTCACCATGCAATAGCCAAGTAGTAGACTTCTGATTAAAAAAAGATGAACACGGCTTCCTTCTCCTGCCTTTATCCCTTCCACCTTGGTATTATGTAGTACCAAGGCCCTCACCATATGCCAGACTTCCTAACTACTGGAATCATAAGACAAGTACATTTCTGTTTATTATAAATCCCAGTCTCGGGTAGTCCATTACAGTAACAGAAAATGGCCTAGTGCAGGTTTGGGACATGAGTACTAAATCTCTCCAGTATCCCATTACATACAGTGCTCAGCACAGTGACAACCTGACAAATGCTGGGCCCGTGGGAGATAGTTAAATCACTGTGTTGTGTATGGGGCCAATGCCAACCCTATGTTAGCTGGGTCAGCACTGGCAAAAGAACCACCAGATTGGGCAAGGCTGTGAGCTTACGGAAAGTGACAGTTGACAGGACCCCAAGAATCTGCGCATCATGGACTGTCTTGGCAGGTCAGGTGTCCCTCTAAAAGCATCGCTTATCTTGTCTTCTCCAAGTATCAAGCCACTTTCTGCTTCCTGGGTGACCACAGAACAAAGGACACACGGGCTAGACTACCTCAGCTCGGGAATGGGTTATCTCAACATCACTTCCCATTTTCCAGCCTATCCAGACAACTAACTGATGAGGCAATATCAGAAGTTCTGAGAAGGAGGTGGTTCAAGCGGGCATGTCCTATCACCTCATCCTGAGTCCTGATAGTGTAGACGGGCTGATCAATGTCACTGCTTTCTTCCAAGGAGGGCTGATCAATGTCACTGCTTTCTTCCAAGGAAACGGAACACCAGGCTTTCTTAATCAAGAGAAAGCTCATATTAACAAGAATTTGGAAAGCACTTTAGTCTAAATTGCTCCCTCTTTTGTTTGAGATAAATGTTAAGAAATAACAGAAAAGACGGGTCAATTGCAAAACTCGGTACACAGGACAAGCTATATCAAAACACCCAAAGCATACAGAAAAAAAAAAAAAAACACTTCAAAGTGAGCTGTTTTCTCTGAGACTGATACAACAGCCTCCATAATGACAGCTCTGGTTACCTGGTTACCTGTTTATCGGAAGTATGTGCTTGCCCACCCACCCCCGACCAAACAATAAACTAAATCACTGTTGGTGGCCCGATTTTAAAATGTGTGTGCCAACAGCGAGAGTGTAGGTGGGGTGGAGATGGCCAAGGATTAAAACTTGAACCAAGTAGAGACTTTGGACTCTGATCAGAAAAATGGATGACATGTCCAGATGAGGCCGATCAACCGGGAACACCAGGAGAGGGACACCAGCATTTCCCAGCCCTCTCAGAATCAGCTTCAGATTGAGTCATCTTAT
>CABHPH010152443.1:36527-49766 GCA_902168325.1 Peromyscus nudipes | reverse complement strand
AGACAGGGTTTCTCTGTGTAGTTTTGCGCCTTTCCTGGAGCTCACTTGGTAGCCAAGGCTGGCCTCGAACTCACAGAGATCCGCCTGCCTCTGCCTCCCGAGTGCTGGGATTAAAGGCGTGCGCCACCAACGCCCGGCGATATAAATATTTTTTATTTAATATTTTTATTTTATAATTAACTTAATTTCACATATCAGTCATGGATTCCCCTCTCCTCCCTCCTCCCACCCCCCAGCCTTCCCCCCCATTCCTACTTCCTCCAAGGCAAGGTCTCCCCTGGGGAGTCAGGCCAGTTTGGTAGACTCAGCCGAGGCAGGTCAAGTCTCCTCCTCCCTAAACCAAGACTGAGCAAAGTGTCCCAGCATAGGCCCTAGGTTCCAAAAAGCCAGCTCATGCACTAAGGACAGACAGGTCCCGGTCCCACTGCCTGGGGGGCCTCCTAAACAGTTCAAGCTAATCAACTGTCTCACTTACGCAGAGGGCCTGGTCCAGTTCCATGGGGGCTCCTCTGCCATTGGTTCACAGTTCATGTGTTTCCACTAGTTTGGCTATTTGTCCCTGTGCTTTTTCCAATCATGGTCTCAATATCTCTTGCTCATACAATCCCTCCTCTCTCTTGCTGATTGGACTCCTGGAGCTCCACCTGGGGCTTGGCCGTGGCTCTCTGCATCCACTTCCACCAGACACTGGATGAGAGTTCTATCATAACAGGGTGTTTGGCCATCCGATCATCAGAGCAGGTCAGCTCAGGCACTCTCTCGACCATTGCCAATAGTCTACAGTGGAGTTATCTTTGTGGATTTCTGGGGACTTCTCTGGCACTCTGCTTCTTCTTATTCCCCTGGGCTGGAGAGATGGCTTAGCCGTTAAAGGCTAGGCTCAAAACCAAAAATATAAGCATTCTTAAGAATTCTCTAAGCTTCATTTTACCATTCTGTGGGTTCACCAGCCATTATCTGGAAAGTGTTTTTTTTTTCTTTTAGGGGGTGGGGATGATAAGGTTTATTTCAATTTATGGTTCCATTTCATAGTCCATTATTGAAGAAAGCTGGGTCATGAACTCAAGGGAGGAACTGGGAGGCATGGAGGAATGCTGTTTATTGGCTTGATCCCTATGGCTTACACATACAGCCTGCTTCAGTATACAACCCAGGAACACATGCCCAGGGGTGGTATACTCTTACAGTGAGCTGGACCCTGCTACATCAATCACCAGTCAAGAAGAAAAGATGCCCCATTGATTTGTCCATAGGCTGATCTGGTGGGGATATTTTCTTAGTGAAGTTTTCCTCAGTTGAGATAGCTTATGTCAAGTTGACATAAAATTAGCCATCACATAAAGTTTTTATCCTGTAATATTTTTGACACATTGATCTTGGAAAAGTGCGATTTTATTAGAAAACAGTCTCCAACCTCAGTCTGTATTTGCTGTGATTAAAATCAAACCAAGCCAGGCTTGGTGGCACATACCTCTAATCTCAATGAACAGGAGGAAGGAAGACTTGAGGCCAGCCCATGCTACATGGCACAGGTAGGATGGACCCTGCTGTCCTGACTCATGAGGCTATGCCAGTGGTGGTCTCCTACCTCCAGGGCCCACATGGTAGCTCCCCCAGTCCTTCCTTGCAGCAGGAATGTTCCAGCTGACTCTTGCTGTGGCTCAGCCAGTGACCAAGAGCCTTTGCTTCCTCTAACTGATAAAGCTTCTCCTTGGCAAGCTCATTTCACAACCATCCTATGATGTATTCATAAGTGATACTGACATTTTGTATTGTAATTGCTTTTCCTATTATCCCATAATGCCTAGCAACTAGTGGCATCATCTGTGGATCTGTGAACTTCAGTTCCCCTTGTTCCCAGTTTCCATCTCCTCAATTCTCCATCGTCAGTGACTCTCTAAGCCCTCCTCCCTTTCAGTGTCTGTCCCCACTGCCTTTAGTTGGTTTCCATTCCTCCTTCAAGTCTTGCGGTGTCTCTTCAGCCCCTAGTATACATAGTCAGGATCCACTTCATAACAAATAACTCTTTATGGACCCAGAAGAATTCTACTTTTTAGAAGTATTAGAGGTTATAGATTTATTATCTCTTCTGTTTAAGATATTTTTGATTGGCACTTATTTATACATATTTATGAGGCACAGTATGATGCATGGATTAATATATGTGAAGTAATGATCAGCGCAGAGCAATTAGCATATCCATTTCTTCTGTCATTTCTTGGTGGCAAATACATCCAAATTCTTGTAGCTATATTGAGGTAATTAAAGCATTAGTGCTAATTATATTCGCCCGTGAGACACAGAACTTGTTCCTCTTTCAAACAATGGAATCATACCTATTGGTCTCATTGGTCCCCTGCCCCCTACTCCACCAACACTATTCCCAAGATAAAAAGGTAGATTATTAAATTAGTGTAATATATATATATACACTCACACATTGATGGGAGAATAGGATAAAAGATAGATTATTGAATCTACTCTAATTTATATATATAAATATATTTAATTATCTATATAAATATATATAAATACACACACACACTCACGCTGGACAGAGATTAGGATAAAAGGTAGATTATTGAATCTATGTGGCTTTTAATTTCGGAGCTTCTATGAACAATGGCTCCTTAACTCTGGGCTCCCAATGGAACAGCAGCTCAGAGTGGGAACACATGTTTGAAGAAGCCACTCACCATATGAGCCATGAGTCAGAAGCAAAGAAAAAAAATTAACATCCCAGAATCCTCTTTGAGGGCCGGGGTCATACCCTCAGTGACCTAAGGACTTCATACTAGCCTCTTGGACCTCAAAGGTTCTGATACTTGGTAAGGCTTGAGACTGTCACCATGACAATGTACATAGCCCTGAGAGGCACTGAGTTCAGTGAAACCAGTCAGTCACAGAAATAAGAACACTGACGGTCTCCCTCATAAGTGGAGTCTAAGAAAACAAACCTCATAGAAGCTGAGAATTCAAACAGTGGTTACCAGAGGCTGGAGTGTAATGTGAATCTTAAAAGGTCTTATACTAAAAATTCCTGTAACCAGATATTGGGGTAAACGCTGAAAGATCAGAGAGACAAAGGAACAAGTCACAGCCACCTCTTACCTTACCAACTCCTCAGCCTGAAAAAGCCTCAGTTTCTGTCTCCTCGTGCCTCATATACCTTTTTCCACCCAGCCATCATTCAGCGTTTTTTCTTTGCTTCTGACTCATGGCTCACATGGCTCTGAAATTAAAAGCCATGTAAATAAATAAATCCATATTTGCCTTTATATTCTGTTAGAATATTAAAAAAACGACTAATATAAGCACAGTCTTTTCACTATGGTATATCCTGCTGACTGCAGGGAGCCCTGGGGGGACCTTCAGCATATCACAGCTATAGGATTTGGCATTTGATGTATTTGATATACCTAGTGGTTTAATAGTTGTGACCACCTTGAACAAATGCCATAACTCCTCTGATTCTTATTTCCTCATCTATGAAACATATGTGCTAATGTCTGCCTCACATTGCTTTGTGAATTTGATTTAATACTTATGAAACAGAGTTCAAAAAGACACTACTTCTGTTTTTTACATGTGGGACTTTAAATTTAGTGGACACCCAACTCTGAATTATTGTAAACAGGAATAATATCTGGTTGCCCACAAAGACTTTAGCCTTTGTGAGAGGAGGCCAAGGTCCTACCCAGAATATGACTTTACATTGTCCTTCAGATTTATATGAAGAAAGGAGAAGGACAAATATGCTTTTTCCTCTGTAGATCCCCAGTCCCCACTCCTGGTTCCCAAACCTGACTGCCCAGAATAACCTGGGGACCTTGAAAATAGATGGGTGTGCTCCTCCAACCCTCAGAGCACTTTTATATTAGAACACTTGGGAAGAGGCCAAGCTTAAAATGACTAGAGGAGTCCACTGGGCAGCCAAGATTGAGAATTGCTGATGAAGATGTGCCAGTCTAGTAAACATGGTTTGATTTCCATGTTTTAAGACAGCCCCAGGTTGGCCCTTCCCCACCTCTCTTGTCAGCCTGACTTTTGTCCCCTTCAGTTTTATCCCATGTATGACAGTCATTCTCTCGGTGACTAGACAGCAGCTTACATTGAGTAACCCATGGATTCCTGGACTCTGGAGCCTCCGTGGTATTTATCCCTGTGTCTTGATTGTCTAGCATATGGCCAAGACGAGCAGGGAGCGGTGGGTTGATGTCAAACGGTAAATGCCTCCTGAGAACTAACTGTCATCTCCAGACCAAACACAATTTCAGCGGAGTTCCTGGTGCAGTGTCAGCATAAGCTAGCATAGCCGAAGATGAAGAGTGCCTCTTGCTTCAAAATAGCATCTCTCCCCAGCTCCACACCATCAACGCTCAGCAAATGCTTACTTATGTCAGCCTTCTCCCATTTAAAAAAATATGACAACAAATGCTTTTGAATGTGCCTTCACTGAGCAGACGTTTGTGGAGGAACTGTGCTGTTTGCTGAAAATACGGAAACAAATGCTCAGTAGGAAAACTTGGAAATACAACAAAGGGGACCCCTAAACCACCTATGAATACTCAGGATTGGGAGACCAGCCACCCAAGAAGCTGCAAGAGAATGCACCTAGAAAGGCCTGCCTCTGTCCCTTGCGGCTCAGCAGCTCTCAGACCCCTGTGGATTCTGTCCTCCCCCAGTCTGTTCTTTCTGGATACTCTCTGCTGCTTCTTCACGCTCCTCTCTCCCCATCTGTTGACTAATTAGGATTATGCTCTTGCTTGTATTCCAGTATATTTCCCAGGGAGATCATTATTTTGAGACAAATGCATAAATAACGCTCTTGGCAGGCCTTTAACCTGTGTGATTTCTGCTGAAGCCAGTAACATAGGAGTCAATAAATCGTGGCTCCAGCAGCATTCTCCCTAATTCTCTGGATGAAGTGGAGGCTAAGCTCGCCTTCCACGAGCCTCGGGGTTTTGTTTGGTTGGTTAGTTGTTTTCTCTTCTCCCCTCCATGCACCTCCTATCTTACAATAATTCTCCTTTCAGTTCTTCCTTTCTTCCTTTCCTTCTTCTGTTGTTTGGTTTGTCATTGGGGGCTCGATGTTTTGAGCTGAGACCAGGTCTCACGAGATCTCCATAGGTGACCTCGAATTTGCAGCAACCCCCCTGCCACTACTGACTGAGTACAAGAATTATGGGTGTACACCAGTGTCTGTGGCTTAGTACTTCCTTTAAAAAAGGACAATCGGACATTTGTTTCATTGTATTGGCAATAGCCTCTTGCTATAAAATATCTGAAAAGCAACAGCAAAATAAAAGAAAAGCCAAATTGTCCCTCTGTGGCTATCAAAAAGGTTTTGGGTGCTTGATATTTCACACACAAATACACACACACACACACAGACACACACACAGATTCACTACACAGGAGACAGCTGCTCCTCTGGCACCAAGACTCACCCTGCATGGATTCCCTGGAGAAATTTCAATTTTTTGCAGTCTATTGTTTCAGGGTCCCTGATGCACCTGCTCCTGTTTTACATAATGTATTTCTTCTACTAAGAATCTTAATTTAGCAAATGTATTAAATATTAATGCAGAAAATATTGTACCCCACTCATTTGTTTTTCCCTCCTTTTCTGGTGTTCAGAGGCCTTTGTCTTATTTTGTTTTGTTTCTATTTGGTTGGTGTCCTTCCTTAAAGCTGTTCCTCATATGGGGTACACAACCAACGTTGTTTTAACTTGGGCACAGTGGCTGCACCTTCATCTACAGCTATTTCAGCCAGCAATTGCGACTCCGCAGTTACCTGCCTGCTTCTCTGGCAGTGGCCTGGCGGGAGTTTTTTTCCCACTGACTCTGTTGCTGCTGCTGCTAAAGGTAGCTTTAGCTAAATCTCTATTGTTCTATTTATAAATAAAACCCAAGACTCAAAGTCTGGGGTGAAAACTTGCTAGCTCAGAGAGGTTGAGTTGTACCTAGCTAACCTTCTCTCCTTGCTGGCGTCTTCCAAAGAGCTTGTCTTTCTGCAAACTCAGGATTCACAGTGTGATTGAATAACCCCCAACACAGGATAGTTGCTACATCTCTACATACCTACAAATATGTCTCTCTTTCACCCTCACATGTAAAGTTCTTGCATGGGCACAGGATTCTTGGCTGTCATCTGTCCACTGGAAGGAACTCAGTGCTGTGGCCGGCTGCTTCCTTGCCACTCAGATTCCTTTCTGAGTCACTTTATTCTTTCCCTTGGCCAGAGGCATGTAAGAATTTCAGTCTTTGGTGTCCAGCTGTTTTACAGAGAGATCCAGGTATTTCTTTACCATCAAATGTGTTTCAGCTTTTCTTAGATTTATGTCTTTCCTAAATTGGATAGTTTTGTTTTTCTATTTCTTCAGACTTAGTTCATCTGCTTATTTCTTCCAATGCATTGATTAGCTGAATATTCCCTCTGCCTACCAGATTATCCTCCTTCTGTTTGTGTGGGCATATGTGTATACATATGTATGAATGTACATGTATTCATGTATATGTGTACCTGCATGCACATAGATTCTTGGAAATACTTCCAACAGTGTGTCCTCAGGCTGCTAGCTTGAGCCTGAACCATGGCTGTAGCATCCTTTGATTACTCATCTAAGTTAGTGCTTAGTTTCCATCCATCCCAACCACATCTCACCAACTTGGAGAACTCCCACTGTATCTGGTCCTGGCATCTGGCTTCTGCATCATTGGGTACCCACTATGTTTGTGTCAGTCGACTTCCCATCCTTTGGATGAATATCTGTAAATTTATAAAGATAGTAATTTTATAAAGTAATAAATAGTATTACTATTTATTTATAAAGTAATAATAAATTTATAAAGACCGGATATCTATTTTGACTCACAGTGTTGCAAAGTGTAAGCCAGGGTCAGTTGGCTCTAGTGTCTAGAAGCTCTAGGCAGATCAATACTACTCAGCTGTTGGATGGACAGCGGAAAGAAAAAGGGGAAAGGATGTCTTCCCCCTCCCTTCAAGGCACATCACAGAGATCTGAAGGTCCCTCACTAGTCTCCACCTCCTCATGTACCCCTCTCCTCCTGTAGGAGACCTGAACAGTAACACATGAGACTCTGGAGGACACTCAATACACAAGCCACAGTGATGCTCAAACATCCGTGCCTTTTTGCTGGATCCACTTAAATGTACTGATACTCCTCTTTATCAAAATGTTGGCAGCCTTTTCCTCCCAGGTATAGGAAGGTAAATTGGAGGGATTTAGTGGTACTCTATTGCAGCAAATGGAGACCAGCTTCCCATCAACTCCTTCATCTCAGTCCTAGACCTGGCGGTGTTGCCTTGGTGCCTTCCTTGCTTCTTGGAGAACAAACAACTTTGGATCCTGTGAGTAAAGTGAAAAACACCCATCAGGTGCCTTTGACCCCCAGACTCTGCTGCTGTGGGATTGGATTTTCTGAGAAATTCTGTTTAAAACATCTACCTTTCACCCAACCTATAACCAAGTTAATAATACACTATGAGATTATTTATGACTATGTACTCATTCTGCTTACATAGTCTGTGGATGACCTGTTCAGAGTTAACTGACTTCTAAGAGAAACATTGTAATCAGCCCTACTACATTGTGGACTTCCAATGTAATTAACTCCTACAGGCTCAGCTGAATGCACAGCCTGTAGGTTTACTTTTACAGCAGTGGTTTGCTTTTCCTGTGTGACCCATTCATGCCCCTGACTCAGGACAAGGTGTGTACATGTGAGCGAAATGTGGTGGCCAGGTCGAAGACCACTTGCTGGAGGTAATGAGACATTGAAAACAACACCCACTCTGTAAGGCAGTGTTGCAACTCTGAGGGAAAGGCATCCTGACTGCTCAGGGGAGTCGGGCAACACCTTGAGCTGCTGGGACAGCTCTGGCAGCTGGAGCTGATAGGACATCTCAGCTCTGGAGGGAAAGGCGTCCTGACTGCTCAGGGGAGTCAGGTGATTCTGGGAGTTGGGGTGCAGTGGGGAATGATCTCCCCACAGGATATAGCAATCCTGCTCCTCTGCTGAAGAGCCACGACAGCTGAGCACAGTGGCACGTGCTTGTACTTCCAGCACCGGGGAAACAGGAATGGGTGGATTTCCAGGGCTGGCTGGCCAGCCCGCCTTGCCTCTGTCTCAAAAACAATTTAAAAAAATCAAGGTAACTGAAGAACGACAACCCAACTGACCTTGAGTTTTCATATACACACACGCACAGAGACATGTGTACCCCCATCATAGGCACATGTATATCCTCCCCAACACACACACACACACACACACACACACACACACACACACACATACAGAGAGAGAGAGGGAGAGAGAGAGAGAGAGAGAGAAAGTTGGTACATCCTAAATGTTATAACATAACAAAAATGAAAAATGTTGGGGCAGGAACTTAACATGTCAGAAACGGATGACTTAACAGAAGTTTCACTCAAGCCCAAGTACTTGGGTTCTACAAGCCCAAGTTCATCATAGTGAGTGCTACAGTTGAACTGATCAGACTCCCCAGCATGAGTCATCACCACACACTGAAGGGGGAAAGCAGCTTCATTTAATGGCAGCCTGCCTGTATCTATAGGTTTCAGACTTTCTGTTTTCATTCATGTGTAAGATTTCTGGGCTTTGGTTCAAACTGCACAAAAGAATACAAGGAGAATAAGCTTAAGGTATAGGGTCGACAATGAAGTCAGTTGGGTGACAACTTCTATTTTATTTGTGCTAAATATGTTTTGTTAACTAATTTTTTCTTTTTTTGGTTTTTCGAGACAGGGTTTCTCTGTGTAGCTTTGCACCTTTCCTAGAACTCACTCTGTAGACCAGGCTGGCCTCGAACTCACAGAGATCCTCCTGGCTCTGCCTCCCGAGTGCTGGGACTAAAGGCGTGCGCCACCACCGCCCGGCTAGTTAACTAAAATTTTAAAAGAATTAACTTAAGAGAAAAAACAAAAACAAAAAAAACACTGGCCCACTATCTATAGGATATTGCCAAGATGCAAAGTGGGTTTTTGTGTGAAAGGGGAGAATACAACCCACTCATGTGAACACATGTTGACCAGGGTGAGGGGTGGGGTAGCAATCTGCACCATGCAGACAGCACTAGACCTTCAGCAGTGTGTGGCAGGCACAACATGGAACAAAGCTGACAAGGACAGGTTGCTTATGTGGAACAGAAAGAGCCGTAAGCTCCACAATATGGGTGTGCTTTCATATTGTGTATGAAGCTTCTTGTTGACTATGCCCTCACTTAAAATCACACACCAAGGGGAGTGGAGAGGTGGCTCAGTGGTTAAGAGCACTTACTGCTCTTCTACAGTCCTGTTTGGTTCCCAGCACCCGTGTCCGACAGCTCACAACCACCTGTAACTAAGCTCCAGGACACCTGATAGCTTCCGCTAGCTTCTGCCAACTGCTGTGTACATGTAGCACAGTGGCTCATGCTCACACATATACAAATAAACACAAAAGATAAATTGTAAGAAAAAAAATAGCCTCACATACCAAGAGCAGCAAACCAGCACCTGGGGGTCACCCTCATTCACTTTCCTTTCTTTTTAGGCCTTGTTAAAAGGCATTTGCAGAGCCGGGCTGTGGTGGCGCACGCCTTTAATCCCAGCACTCGGGAGGCAGAACCAGGTGGATCTCTGTGAGTTCGAGGCTAGCCTGGTCTACAGAGCGAGATCCAGGACAGGCACCAAAACTACACAGAGAAACCCTGTCTCGGAAAAAAAAAAAAAGGCATTTGCATCTGTCAATTATGCATTCCCTATACTGTGTGCTAGGGGTAAAGTTACCTCCCAGGCTCTAGAGTACTGAGAACTTTGAGAGTCTGAGGTAAGCATCACACTGGCCAACCTTAACCTCTACTAACAGGCTGCATGGCAAAGGATGGCCTCCAGAACCCAAGGGATATGGACCTTTGGCTGCCAGCCAGCTCCAGTCTAGAGCTGCCAGACACCCGTTTCTGCTGTCAGCTGTCACACCAGCTCCTTGGAGTGTTAGTTAGACTTTTAATCTTTGATCTTTTTCCTCCATAAGGAGGTTTTTCAGGAATCACTGCTTGGGTCCTCATTTGCATCCTCATTTGCATGCTCATTTGAATCCTCATTTGCATCCTCATTTGCTTCATCAACTCCTCCCAATCACCAAATGCTTTATAAATAATCATTACCAACAAAGGTTTTTATCAAGATAAGGTAAGCTTAATGGTGCACTTGGGGCCCATTAAGACCTAAGCCTTATTATCTGGCTGGCCCTTTTGAAGGTATTTGTGTTTGAGGTCCATACAAACAAACATGAAAAGCCAATAACAATAGACCAGTTTCTTTTTAAGATAAGAAGTGTCTATCTAAACACAAAGGGAAAACAAATATTATACTATTGCAGAGTTATCCCTGGAGATAAGGTCACACCTGGACCCACCATCATTTGATCTACCCTAAATAAATCTTATAAAGATTATATGCTTGTGAGACTTTTACCAGGCAAGCCTGCATTTTACATTTGTTATATAAATATTTATATACCATAACATATATATAATATATAATATAATATAATATATAATATATAATATATATATAGACCATTTGTTCCGCTCATTGAAATAGGTTTTAGACAAGATGAAGTATATCAGTGACCATAAATGTCTCTGCTGACATTTTATAAGAAAGCTTTCAAAGTAAGTATAGTCTGTATTTTCAAGGAAGGAACAGGAGGTCAGTGAGATTAAAAAACCAGTTGGTCTTTCTGTGCCGAACTGCAGCTACTGAATATTTTTCACTGCCTCCTTTTGTGCAGATATCTACAGCTTTAAAAGCAAAAGGGAAGTAAATTTGTATCCTGTTATTAAAATGGTTATTACAGATTGCTGGATTACACAGTGTTCAGAAAGACAGAATGCCATCTACGTTCATGTTTCTATTCCAGTCATGAAACTCAGAATTTCACACATCTGTGAATATCTGTCATTGAAGCCCTTGCCTTTTACAAACTGAATACATAAAATTTAAGAGCTTTATTTATACCAACTCAAAATGGCAAACATTTAGGTTTCTCTCTTCCTTTGTCTCTGAATATTTTTCCCAGGGTCAACGTCTCTTTGAGAAACTGCTCCAACTGACGTCTCAAAATATCGAAGTCAAGCTGGTGAGCGATGTGACTGCTGATTCAAAGGTATTAGAAGCCTTGAAATTAAAGGGTAAGGCCAAGGTTGATGCTACTTTACCATGGACGTTCTGTGACAATACCTTGAATTTCACTTAAAATAATGTATCATGTCTTTCTCATTAGTACATTCCACTTAATATGTTTCTTAGTTTGCCTTTGACACCCCCCCAAAAAAAAAAGCCTGATTACAGCTTTTAAGTGAGGGAACTAATTAACTAATGCTCCCGGGATTTTGAAAGTAGTGTTTTGTGTATTGGTTTATGAGAAATAATCTATTGTCCATTAAATGATATTTAGTCAAGAATCAGACTTTCCTACACATATCAATAATTTGATCCGAAGAAAAGAGCCGCTTCAAGGGAATGAAGTACTAGGCTTCCATTTCTTTCCTGCCAATCAGATGGAAATCCTCTTTGTGTAATGTAATCTTCAATAATACCATTGGGTCTAGTAACCGTTGAAGTGCTGTGATTCCTGACTTTCAGGTAATTCCCCGTAAAACACCACTCACCTATCCTCTTGGGGGTGTGCCCTGACCTCAGCCACATTGATCTTCCTTCTGGCATAATTTTCTTTTCCTGTAGTCTTCTCTAGCTGGACTCTCCCTTCCAAATATTTTTTTAAAATATTTTGTAAAATCATTTTCTCAGCATTTCCTATGCCAAACTGCTAATGTGTAGAAAAGATGGACACCTGAAAACCAGAGACAATGTTCAAGCTGCAGGAACAGAACAAGGCGATGTCCTCAGTGAGTCTCCCTGTTTTACTGGGTTGCCTTGGGTCTCAGCTGTCTGCTGTTGGAAGATAGTGTCCATGCTTGTCACTGTCCTTACATCATTAAGTGATGATAGTTTCTGAAACTAGGAGAGACTGACACAAGTGAGCCCAAGTGGCGTAAAACATATTGAAGCTGGGCATGGTGGTGCATGACTTTAATCCTAGCACTCAGGAGGCAGAGGTAGGCGGATCTCTGTGAGTTCGAGGCCAGCCTGGTCTACAAAGTGAGTTCTAGGACAGCCACGACTGTTACATGAAGAAACCCTGCCTCAAAAAAAACAAAACCAAAACCAAAACAAAATAAAATAAATAATTAAATAGGGAAATAAAAGGTTGGATATACACATCAACAATGTATAGTCTACCTTGCATTGCTATAACAGAATACCTGAGATAATTAACCCAGTAAGGGAAAAGCTTTACTTTGACAGATTGTTTCATAGTTGAGTCCATTGTCACTTGTTGCTAATGCACTGGGCCTTTGGTGAATAGTTCAGAGTGGTAGCACATGGCAGAGGAGGTTGTTCAGCTTAAGGCAGTCACAAAGCGTATCAGACAAACAGGGAGGGACCAAGGTGCCAATCTCCCTTCGGGGCATGGTTTCAGTGATGTAGCTGCCTTCTTCAAGGCCTTTAGGCCACTTAAAGGCTCTACCACCACTCCATACAGCACCATAATCTAAAGGCCAAACTGGTCTGACATGGAGATTGGGCAACACTTATCACAAAAACCATCACCATGTTACTATGGCCAATTTTGTTTTGTTTCGTCTTGGTCTTTTGAGATAGAATCTCACTATACAGCCCCGGCTGTCCTAGGCCTCACTGTGTAGCTCAGGCTGACCTCAAATTTGTAGCAATCCTCCTCCCTCTGTCCTGAGACTACTGAGATTCCAGACATGAGCTACTATACCTATAGCTGTTAGTTTGTTTTTGTTTTTGTTTTTTTCTGTGTGTAGGAAAGTTTAAATACATATAGATATGATATTGCTGGATCTGAAATTTTTCAATTAGCTTTTTTTTTTCATTTAGTAATACTTTTTAAAACTAGACAATGCCCAGTTCAGATACAGTCAGCATGGCTCTGAAATGCATTATTACTTTTCTCATTTAAAAAAATATCAAATTGATGCTGGGCAGTGGTGGCGCACGCCTTTAATCCCAGCACTCGGGAGGCAGAGGCAGGCGGATCTCTGTGAGTTCGAGGCCAGCCTGGGCTACCAAGTGAATTCCAGGAAAGGCGCAAAGCTACACAGAGAAACCCTGTC
>CABHPH010152443.1:26259-36427 GCA_902168325.1 Peromyscus nudipes | reverse complement strand
TGTATAAATGGGGGAAGAGGGGACCTGAGAATTACCATGTCTTCCTAGCTATAGATAACCCTTGCTAAATCTTGTAAAGTCAATCAAAAGTTAAAACAAGGATGCATTGGGGGCAGAATGCATTGCCCTGGACATTGCTGAATGAGAATGAACAAAGCTGTTGGCAAGGGCCTGGCTTCCTTTCTGCTGTGAACTAAGGTCTAACTCAATGACAGCCAATGTGTCTCGTAGAAAAGTAGCTGTCTGAATTTTCAAGTTTGTGTAGGTCCTGTTCATAACAGAAGTTACTATCACAATAAGAAAACAAATGATTTGCTACATTGGTGAAGCAACAGCATCTGTGTGTCCAGAGTTACACATACCTAGGTTTTAGTAGGTGCTGCATGTATGTGTAGTCTCAGTACAAGACACATGAATCTTTAAAATCCAAGTACTGCTGATCTCTACTCTTACCCCTCAATAGACACATATTAAATAATAGTCTACTACATCTTAGAAATAGCTTTTATGAAGTTATTTAAAAAAAATTTTTTTCAGTATCTTGTTTAAGAAAAAGCTTTAAACTTTTTTAGGGAGAAATTTGTCTTTTGTAAAGTTTTTAAAAGTTTTGTCCATAAATAGAGGTCCACACACAAAAAAGTATAAAGCTATCCACAAAGAACACCACTTGCAGAGGTGTTACTGAATACAGAAGAGAATCAAATATGCTGTGAAAAACAAGAGGTTTAGGTTTGTCAGTAAGGGATAAAGAGAGAGAGAGAGAGAGAGAGAGTGAGAGAGAGAGAGAGAGAGATGAGTAGGTGTGTGGGTGGATGGATGGATGATGGGTGGTGGGTAGATGGATAGATGGATGGATGGATGGTGGAAGGATGGATAGATGGATGGATGGGTAGGTGGGTAGGTGGATGGATGAATGAAACATAGACAGACAATAGTTTAATCAGCTTATGCTGCTCTAATTAAATGCCAGAGACTGAGGAATTTATAAAGAAGAGAAATGTATATTCTCACAGTGTGGGGTCTGAAATGTCAGCCTCAAGGCACTCACAACAGTGTCTGGCAAGGGCCTCTTCTCTATGTCTAAGATAGAGCCTTGTGTCAGTGTCCCCCCTGGTGTGTCAGCACAGGAGACAAGATAAAGTGGTAGACATGTTTTTCATAGCAATTTCCCAAAGGCCCCATGTAGCTAGAGTTATTCTGCCTG
Source organism: Peromyscus nudipes (assembly GCA_902168325.1). Taxonomy (NCBI): domain Eukaryota; kingdom Metazoa; phylum Chordata; class Mammalia; order Rodentia; family Cricetidae; genus Peromyscus; species Peromyscus nudipes. The sequence continues at coordinate 35,223 of CABHPH010152443.1, read as the reverse complement.
GCCCACAATCAGGACAAATCTCTGTCACCTGCCAGTCCCACACCCGCTCAGACCCAACCAAGTAAACACAGAGACTTATATTGCTTACAAACTGTATGGCCGTGGCAGGCTTCTTGCTAACTGTTCTTATATCTTAAATTAATCCATTTCTATAAATCTATACCTTGCCACGTGGCTCGTGGCTTACCGGCATCTTCACATGCTGCTAGTCATGGCGGTGGCTGGCAGTGACTTCCTCCGCCTTCCTGCTCTTTTAATTCTCTCTGTTAGTCCCGCCTATACTTCCTGCCTAGTCATTGGCCAATCAGTGTTTTATTTATTGACCAATCAGAGCAATTTGACATACAGACCATCCCACAGCAGCCCCACTTCTTATTACTGACACAAGAGGATAAAAGTCTACATAGGGAGATAGGTAGGGACATAGGGAGATGGATAGATGAATGACAGACAAGACAGATAGGTCTTCAGATCTTGCTATGTCTTAAAATTAAAGTTCCAGGCTTTTCTTTTTTCTTTCTTTTTGCTCATATTGTCTTCTTTTAATAAAAAGAAAGAGGAGTTTCACTACACTGCTCATTTTGGCCCTGAATCTTGAGCTGGAGCAATCCTCCTGCCTCTGGAATAGCTGTAATTACTGGCACGCACAACTGTACCTCTCTCAATTCTATTACCTTTGTTGTGAAGACAGTTCATGTGTGCTTGAGTAGACTCCCCATCACCTTGACAGTGCTCAGGCTCTGCATCCTCTGCATCATGCCATCTGTGCCCATTGTGACTAAGATCTCGTTAGGTGATTCACACAGATGCAATCCGGGGTTTGAATGGAACTGGCATTTGGGACTTCCCTTATTAAGACAGCCTTCTCTGTTCTGCGGAACACCTGACAGCTGCTGGGCCCACTGAACACGGCAGTATCTTCAACAGCAGACATTTCATTGATGTTTACTTGTGGTCAAAATTCATTGATTTACGTCAGAATTTCATGTCATTTATCTTGTGTCTGTTTTCTGAGCCAGGGTCAAGGACTGTAGCTGACTGCTTCAGAACTCATAGTGTGGCTCAGGCTGGCTTAGGTCTCACAGGGGTCATCCAACTCCAGCCTCCTAAATGCTAGAATTCCAGGCATGAGCTATTGTGCCTGGCTTGACATCAGAAATTTAAAAGTTGCTGGGTGGTGGTAGTACACATCTCAACACTCAGGAGGCAGAGACAGGTGGATCTCTAGGAGTTCAAGGCCAGCCTGGTCTACAGATTACAGAGAGAATTCTAGAACAGCCAGGGCGGTTACAAAGAGAAACAGTGTCTCAAAAACAAAACAAAACAACCCCCCCCCCCAAAAAAATTAAATATGAAACAAGACAAAAGCCCTTCCACCAGTAACACCATGTCTAAAAGTTACTGTGTTTGCCTTTGGTTTTTTTGGGGTTTTTTGTTTTTTTTTTTTATTTTGCTATTTATTTAAAAAGAAAAACAGAGTGCCGGGCGGTGGTGGCGCATGCCTTTAATCCCAGCACTCAGGAGGCAGAGCCAGGCGGATCTCTGTGAGTTTGAGGCCAGCCTGGTCTCCATAGCGAGTTCCAGGAAAGGCGCAAAGCTACACAGAGAAACCTTGTCTCAAAAAACAAAACAAAACAAAACAAAAACAAAAAAAAAGAAAAACAGAGTGGGTTTTCTATTCTGTAATCTTGTCACCAAATTCAAAAGGCAATCATCACCATTGCTTTTTTGAATTCAAGGAACCTGTAGTCATTCATCAATGATAACTCATTTTCATTTTCACATCCACTGTGTAGACTTAAGAAAACTTCAAAGGAAAACATTCTATGTCTGAGATTGGAGTTGTTCAAATTGAAAATTAGTAAAAGTTACCATGGTTTCCACCTTGAACATTTTACAGTGGCTTTTGAGCCACTTACTCCAAATGAGTAGAGTATAATTTAAGATACTGTGATGATTGAGTGTGTGTGACTTAGGTCATAATGCTTTATAATTATTCCCAAGTCTAACTCTCAGGTAGGCAAGCTTGCCTGTGTTAACTTCCTATCAGCATTGAGAAGTATATTTTGGAAATTTCCCTAGAGGTCACACCATGTTATCCCAGCTTCCACCATCTGGAAGCTTGCCAGTGGAAAGGAACTGAAAAGCCCCAGGGGTCTCCTGTTGTGGAGAAGCTTTATTCTGATGGCCTTCTACACAGTGTGCAATGCTTGAAGCTGCTGCCATCTCTTCAGTCTGTCCTGGCAGTGACCCAGACTAAGGTCAAGATGTCCTACCGGCACCCAGGCACGATTCTCTGCCAGCCTTTGCTCTCATTTCACCCTCTTAAAGGGGATGTCATTTGGGCACATGTTACAGAACACAAAGGCTGGTCCCTTTGTTTCGTGTCTGGCCGTGAGCATTCAAAGAACTCCATCTTCTACTTCTTCACAGTACACTAAAACATTTAGTAGAGTGGTTACCGCTCGCTCCATCTGTGTGTATCGGAACACAGTGTGCTCTCATGCTGTCCGGCAGTGACCAACATAATTTAGAGAAAGGTCCTTTTGTATCATACACATAGATGGTGCTGAGATACTGGCCCTGTCGTTAGGGTGGAGTGCAATCTTAGGTAAATTTTTTTTTTCTGAACCTCAGTGTCCTTGTCAGTAAAATGGAGACCACAGTAGCTTCCCTGAAGGACATGGGAGTTAAGCAAATGACATTGGCCTTTGGTGTAATTTGTGGCACATTACTTCAGTATGTTATGTCTTAGTTTACACTGAGCTCACTTCTGCTCCTACAACTTCCCCCGAGCCCCGTGATCTTCTGGTGAAAAGAAAATCCAGTTCTAACTGTGTGTTCTAGGACATCTTGAGAAGACCGTGGGTTCCCCTCCCTTTATATTCATGCAGTGGTTCTGGGTAGGCACCAGCTTGACTTCTAGGTGTTCAGTGAGTTTTGTGGGTGTTTAACACACCAGGCTGTTGCCAAAACAACCCTCCCAAATTTCTATTCCAATTTGGGCTTTTATATACTGTCTCTGGCACAAGTACAAATGACATGCTAACTATTCTTCCCTACTCTGGCCTTGCTGTGTTCTAGTCTCCACATAAAAGGATGCTGCTAAAAACAAACAAACAAACAAAAAAAGATAAAATAAAATAAAAAAGCAAATTCCCTGCTTCCTTGCTTGTCAGAACATTTCTCAGCAGCTTACTGGCATCATTAGTATTGTACCCCAACCAAGAGCACCAGTTTAATAGGAGGTATGTGAGTTGATTTTTAAGGTTTTTTTTTCAATTTTTAAAAATTTGAATGTATTCATTTACTAAATATTAGGATAAAATAACTAATATGCTTAAAATGTTATTTTATAAATATGAGGACTTAAGAAAATGCCAAGTTACAAAGTCATCACTTTACATTTGACTTACGTATAATTAAGTAAATAATACATAGGTCTGAGATAGGTCTGGGAATACACAACACTGTGAAGCCAGGCGTAGTTCACATGTGGTTCTAGCTACTTAGAAGGCTCGGGCAGGAAGACCACTTGAGCCCTGAGTTCAGGCCAGATTTTGGGCAGCAGAATGGATCCTCAACTGGAGAATAAGTAAGTAAATAAATAAATAAAATATGAAACTCAAATGGTGATTGAGAGGAATCACTCCAGATCCTTCCTTCTTCCAGCTGAGCCCTGGGCTCCTCTGCGTTCCTCCAGGCCCTAAGACATCCTACCACATAGCTGTCCCTATACCATAATACCATTCTTACCTCTAGACGTTAACCTACATGAGGGCAAGAAGGATACTTGGTGTTCAGCGTACCTAGGCAATAAAGAAATATTTGATGAGACAACTCAGGCCTGCATATGGAAAGAATCACAGAGCCTTGCAGCTCTTCTATATCTCCCAGGTGTCTAGAACACTGAGAATTCTACTTATTTGTAAAAAGAAAATGTGCGCTGTGTCAAGTTGCCAAGTTTAAAATCAGAAGATTTGGAAGAGCTGGCAGATTTTATCCAATGTAATAAGGACCTGGGGAATTTCAAAGGGATACTTTTCTCTGTGATAAGAGAAATCTGCTAAAAAGTGATGCCCTAGAGTTACACCTTAAGCCAGTTCTCAGTGGCTGTACTAGTTGTCAGATGATGGGACAAGCATTTGAATGTGTAAATGCTCTACGCCTCTGCAATAATGCTAAAGCTGACTGTCTCCCCTAAGCGCATGTGCTAAGAGGTTGGTCCTCAGAGAGGTGCTATTGGGAGGAGGTACAGCCTTTAAGAGGTGGGGCCTGGTGGGAGGTTTTTTGGGTGACATGGGCTCGTGTCTTTGAAGGGGATCACGGAACTCTGGTCTCTTCCTCAGTTTGGCATGTTTCCTGGCCAGGAGGCCATCAGTTTTTGCTCTGCCACAGGCTTCCACCATAATGTGATGCTTCACCACTGGTCCAAAATAGAGCCATGGGCTAGATCATGGGCTGGAACTGAGCAAAATAACACTATTCTTTTTACAAGTTATTTGTCTTAGTTGCTTGTGGTAGTAACAGAAAGCTAACACAGGTGCTGATTCCGTGGAAATACACACAGTGCCTTCTTCCTAACAGAAGGGGCACTGGAAGGGCTACTGGAATTCAGAGTACTTTGAATTGTCAAGATTTCTTTTAATAAACCCCCGTGGAGATCAGAGCTGAGCGCCTCACTTTCATTATGCCTTTCCACGTGGTCACTTGTCCAGGTGGATGAGCAGGGAGCCTTGCAGTTTGCTGAAGTGTCCAACTTCTTCATCCATGTGGCTAATTAATGGAGACAGGCAAAGACATGAAGTGATTCCTTCCTCAACAGAAGGTTAAGAGCATAAATGCTTGACTGCCTCTCTTGCAGCTTTTTGCTGACTATCATTTTTCTTTGAAAGAAGGTTTGAAGCTATTTTATTCTGCCATAACAGAATACCCAGAGACTAGGCAATTTTTTTATTTTACTTTATTTTATTTTACAATACCATTCAGTTCTACATATCAGCCATGGATTCCCTTGTTCTCCCCCCTCCCGCCCCCTCCCATTTCCCCCAGCCCACCCCCCATTCCCACGTCCTCCAGAGCAAAGCCTCCCCCAAGGACTGAGATCAACCTGGTAGACTCAGTCCAGGCAGGGCCAGTCCCCTCCTCCCAGGCCGAGAGACTAGGCAATTTTAAAAGAATAGATGTTTCTCACAATCTGAGAGGCTAGGAAATCTAAGGTGGAGATGCAGGCAGCTGGTGAAACCCTTCTTCCTGTGGCAGAAGGCAGAAAGGGCCAGAGGACCAACTCTCCATCAAGTCTGTAAGGGTCTTAGTCATATTCTCAAGTGGCTCCTCATAACCTAATTGCATTTTAGACCCCACTTATTTGTACTGTCACACTGGCCATTAAGTTCTAAGCATTTTGAAGGGACCACAATTAAACCACACTGGAGGGGAAATGGAGATGCATAACTTTGTGGACTGATTATGAAAAGTTAAACTTTGGTTCATCTTGCAAAGGTCACATGCAAACTAGCTATATGGTGAAATATAAAATAACTGTGAAATCACTGCATTGTAGCGTTACAACCAGACAGAACACAAATGATTGTTCAACATGTGCTTTCACCAGAGTTATGACAACTTAACAGATAGTATTGAGATCAGAGACACATGATTGTGGTGGTGGCATTTTGCTACTAAATGGGGGTGACCTCAATAGAAATGGACTTAAGGTGGGATACGTCTTCAGCTAGCCCACTGTTTTCCATACCTGTTTCCCTCAAGTTGCCATAGCAGCTGCTGTGAGAAAGGTTCACAAGGAAATACATGATAGGGAGCCATTCGTCCCATAGAAACCATGCTGAGGGAGAACAGTCAGCGATGCGGGGATAGTGTTGCCACGTGCAAAACAGTCCTCTGCAGGATGGAAGCCACTGTGTCAGCTCATCTTCTCCAGGAATTCCTTCAGAGTATTAATATGGGTTCCCTATCAGTGAGGAGATTACAGCTGGTTTCGCTCTTTTGTTCTGGCGTGCGTGCGTGCGTGCGTGCGTGCGTGCGTGCGTGCGTGCGTGCCTCTGTGTGTGTGTGTGTGTGTGTGTGTGTGTGTGTGTGTGTGTGTGTGTAATGGTGGTGATGAAGGTTGTGATGATGATGGTGGTGGTGGTGATGGTGATGATGGTGGTAATAATGGTGGTGGTGGTGATGAAGGTTGTGGAGGTATTTCTATGGAAGTATGGGGGATAAGACCAAAAGCTCAGACTCTGGAAAGAAGACTGTGTCCCTGGCTTTGCTCCTGTGGAACTCTGTGAAATATTTAACCTCTTAAAACTTGTGTCCCAGCTGGGCGATGGTGGCACACGCCTTTAATCCCAGCACTCGGGAGTCAGAGGCAGGCGGATCTCTGTGAGTTCAAGGCCAGCCTGGGCTACAGAGTGAGTTCCAGGAAAGGCTCCAAAGCTATACAGAGAAACCCTGTCTCGAAAAACAAACAAACAAACAAACAACAAACAAACTTATGCCCCAATTTCTACAATAGGCTAACAGTAGTAGTTGCCGCATAGTGCTATCACTGAGTTAATTCACAGGAAGTATTTAATGCAGCACCTGTTAGGAACTTTAAAACATTTTCAATTTTTTTAAAAAACAAGGAACCAGGTGTGGTGGTGCACACCTTTGGGAGAGTGGTGGTGCACTTTTGATGGTGCACTTGGGAGGCAGAGGCAGGAAGATCTCTTGTGAGTTTGAGGCCAGCCCAGTCTACATAGTGAGTTCCAGGACAGCCAAGACTGTATAGAGAGACCCTGTCCCCAAAACAACAGCAACAACAATAATAATAATTTAAAAATAATAAAAATGAGCATTTTTATAAAGGAAAAGTTGCTAGGAAAAGAGGGAAGGGGGGGAAGAAGAGACTCTAGGGAGAAGAATCAGGAGAGGAAGTTAGTCCATAAATGATGCCTTACGGGTTGCAAATAGCCCCTGTAGTGAGGACTACAGTGCTGTGCCCTGCAGCACCAGAGCAGACTCTTGGTCAGCATGTATGTCCTTGGGGCTTGGGGCTTGAAGGGCAGCTCCACATACCCCCTCCCTCACCTCAGTTCCCCTGGGAACTTCCCTCACACAGACCCTCAAGGGTTTCTTGGCTAAAAATTCTAACACATAAATATTGGATAAGAATGACTTAAAACCCAAGTGACAACTAAATCTTTCTTGCTTTGTGGAAGACAAGATCTAACTCATGCCCCAGCCTTGAGTTGGTGTCTATGCTTGCTCAGGAGGCCAAATTTTCCACAGAAAGCCCGCACCTTGGGGCCACACACAGTGTGCAGAACAAGAGGGCCCTGATTGGAGGCTGTTACATTCAATAAAGAGACTGATGAACAAATCTATTCCTAAGCAAAGCTGATGAGAAGGTGCATGCAGCCTTGGAAGCTCAGCCTGAGCCCCTGTGTCTCCTCACATGACTTTCCTGGGACTGCCCAGGTGAGGAGTGCTCAAGGCATTGCTGCCCGAGTTCAGAATGTTGCTGTGGTTTAGTTTGTCCTTAGTCCAAGCCATGCTTAACTTCAATTTACCCTTCTAAAAGGCTTTTCCATCCTTTTTTCCTATAGTGCTATAGTGGTCTGAGAAGGAAAAATAGTATCTCATATATTGTTGGAAAATCAACAACATAACAATTCACTTGAAAGAGTTTTTGAGTCTCCTGGAATAATCAGTTTTCACACAATTCATTCATAAGTGCTATGTGATTTAAATTTGGGGAGGGGGTTATTGTTTAAAGACTAATTTTTATTTTTGAGTGCGTGCGTGTGTGTGTGTGTGTGTGTGTGTGTGTGTGTGTGTGTGTGTGTGTGTATACCACCTATATGTGGGTGCCTAGAGAGGCCAGAAGAGGGCATGAGATTCCCTGAATCTGTAGTTACAGGTGTTTGTGAGCTGTCCAGCTTGGGTACTTGGAACCAAACTTGGGTCCTCTGTGAGAGCCAAGCTTTTAACCTCTGAGCCATAGCTCTAGTCCCTGATTTGTCTTATACAAACTTTTTTATATTTTTAGAGCCATGATAGCTAGTAACTAAATATACATAGTGATGGGATGCAGGGTGGCATCTTGGTACAATCTTGGTCTGTACAATCTGTAATCATCATGTCCATCACTCAGGAATACTTCACTTCTTTGTGTTAGAAATACGCACAGTCTTAGCTATTTGAAATATTCAATTAGTTCTTGTGAACCACTGCTACCACACTGTGCTACAGAACACCAGACATTACTTTAAGCCTAGGAAATAATTCAGTAACATCTTGGAAGCTTAATGAGGCTGAAGTTCTGAGTTCTACCTAAATTCCTGAGTCTGATACTCATTTTATTCTGATTGGCAAGTTCAACTAGAACTTTACCTGCTGGTTTGTTGTTACTGAAGTTACAGTTGAGGAAAAAAAAAAGATTTGTCAAGAGCTGCTCATAGGTAAGAAGTTTACGGACACACAGTGGGCAGTGCGGAGCCACCTCCCAAAGCCTCTGTTATGGTTGAGGATAAAATGTCTCTCCCAGCGGTATGTTTTGAGTGCTTCTCCCCCAGCAGGCAGTGACGTATCAGGAGGCTGTGGAACCTTGAGGAGGTTTGGGCTAGCATGGGCAAGTAGATAGCTATGGGCAAACCTTTGTTGATTATAACCAGGTACCTAGTTCTGGCAAATCTCTGCTTTGTAGACCACTGCCATGAGAACAGTCCTTACCAAACACTCCCGTCATCATGACCACTGCCATGAGAACAGTCCTTACCAAACACTCTTGTCATCATGACCACTGCCATGGGGACAGTCCTAATCAAACACTCCCACCATCATGACCGCTACCATTGGACAGTCCTTACCAAACACTCCTGTCATCATGACCACTGCCATGGGGACAGTCCTAATCAAACACTCTCATCATCATGACCACTGCCATGGGGACAGTCCTTACCAAACACTCCC
>CABHPH010152443.1:0-17688 GCA_902168325.1 Peromyscus nudipes | reverse complement strand
TCTATCTATCTATCTATCTATCTATCTATCTATCTATCTATCTATCTCTATCTCTATCTCTGTGTGTGTCTGTGTGTCTGTGTGTGTGTCTGTGTGTCTGTGTGGCGTGCGTGCGCATCCTCACACCCACACCACTGTGAACTAGCTGGATGTAGCAGGAGGGCCCTCCCCTCTGCATGCTTCCTGCAGCACCTCTACTCAGAAAGCTAAAGCTGTGCCCACTGTCTGCACAGGACACTCACGAGAATTGCTTCCATTATTCTGGAGCACACATCGAAGGGCAGATTGGAACTAGAAATCGTAAGTTAATAACCACCAAGTGAAGCTTTTTTCTTTCCCCACCACTCACAGAAATATTTTTATTTACCTATCCCGTGATATGAAATATGATGGATATAATTAATGCATTACTCATGCATATTTTCTGCAGGAGAAAATGACACACTATCTTTGGTATTTGTACAGGGTTGTGGAATCTGGTCCTTTCTTTACCTAATCCCCTCACAATTTTTATTCTTTAAACATTTGGAGGGAAAATTTCTAGAAATAAATTTAGGGGATTCTCCTGAGCTATACCACGCATGCTCTGTCCCTCACTTGATTGGTGATAACAACTCTGCAGTGTTCTGGCTTCCTTCTTATTTTTATCTGGGATATCACAGCTGTCAACTTTCAGTTGATTGTAAGTCAAATTCTTTCTCCATGGTTTTCAGCCTAAAGGATGATGTGCAACCAGGGCCACATTCTACTAATGGAGGAATTGAAAAAAAGAGGGATTCAAAGTTGGAAAAAATGGCCACCAGAAACTATGATTAAGTTAGTTTAGTCTGATATTTGCCCTCGTACCAATATTGAGCCTGTATTTTAGAAGCAGTGATGCTCACTGCCTTATAGAAAATAGTTTATGAAAACTCTGTATTCATAAATTGTATTTTGTTGAAGAGCAAAATATTTCCCATGGTGTAACTCTCCCTTTATATCACTTGGTAATATTTAAATTTGATTGACTTAAAGCAGCAGGCTTATAGGTTAGTTTGGGGGAAATATATTTCCCCAAAGCAAAGGTAATTCCTTCTGGAGACTGGGAGGTAGCGGCTTACATCTTGACTAAAGACTTTTATTTTAAAACAAAATAAAAAGTCCCATAAAATATTAGAGCGAATGGGGAACTTGTCAAGACAAACATGGAATCTGGTCACTTTGTGGCTTCTGTGAGCTGCTGGTTTACATCAGATCCCTCTGGAGCACTTCCTATAACTTACCTGTTTTAAGTAATGAAGCTCCCTTGATAGTTACATTTAATCCAACACCTCTAACATATGATTATTGCAACATGGAATCAATATGAAAATAATATATCATTTATGCTTGCTTTTAATCAAAGTCTTTGTGATCACACATCTTGTAACCATACATCACACATGGCGTGGCTTATGTACCACAAGAATTCATTTCTAAGAACAGTAGAAGCAGAGAAGTCCAAGACTAAGGCACCAGAGGATTTGGTGTCTATCAGGAGGCCACCTCCTGGCTCATAGATACCACGAGTGTCCACGCAGGGTGACAGAGAGGACATTATCTCATAAGGACACAGTTCTATTTGCTTGAAATGGTTCAAGTTCTTTCCTCCTTGTCAGTGGTTGTTTCCTGAAAAATGCCTCCCATTTTTTACATTGACAGCCAAGAGGGAACTGGACAAAAGGATCACAGTTTATAGTGTACATCTGTGACAGGGAGCTCTAGGCTGGCACAGCTCTGCACTGAAAGGAAGCCAGACACCAATAGTCTTGGGAAGAGTAGAGGGTGCAGCAGGTCCTTGACTTTCAGATTGCTGCTTGGCCTGGACTTAAGGTGTCTTCCTTTTCTTTCATAACACAAACTCACATGTTCTCATTCTCTTCCATGCAGTCTCCTCTCCTCTCCTTCTCCACCCTCACCCCACCCTGTATTCTTGGTTCTCATTTCCTTTCATGTCCTGGGAATATTTCCTACTTCAAAGTTCTGAGTTTCTCGGGCTGAATGAAGAGTTGGGAGCTTCCTGGTTACACACTCAGTTTTTTGCTGGGTATGGTAAATCGACAACCATGGAGGATTTAATCTTAGAACTTAAGAATTTCTTTTGGTTGTATATGATTAATTTGCCACATGACAATAAAGTACGTGCTTTGACATCTCAGTAGCTTTTGAAGGAGATATGTCTACATGTGGTTCTTCAACAGAAATTGACTATGTGCCTTCAAATGAGGTTGAGTCAGAGCTCTCATTTCCCTCATAAGACTTACACTCTAATAAGGAAGACAGTGCTCAACAAGGAATGGCATGACTCTTTTTTTATATTATTTTTTATTATTCTATAATTTAATTTTACATATCAGCCACGAATTCCCCATCCTCCCCCCTCCCACCACCCCCCCCACCCTTCCCCCAGGACAACCCCCATTCCTATCTCCTCCAGGGCAAAGACTCCCCTGGGGATTCAGTTCAACCTGGTAGATTCAGTCCAGGCAGGTCCAGTCCCCTCCTCCCAGGCTAAGCAAAGTGTCCCTGCATAGGCCCCAGGTTCCAAACAGCCAGCTCATGCACTGAGGACAGGTCCCGGTCCCACTGCCTGGGGGCATCCCAAACAGTTCAAGCTAATCAACTGTCTCACTTATCCAGAGGGCCTGATCCAGTTGGGGGCTCCTCAGCTATTGGTTCATAGTTCATGTGTTTCCATTCATTTGGCTATTTGTCCTTGTGCTTTTTCCAATCATCTCAACAATTCTCGCTCATATAATCCCTCCTCTTTCTCGCCAATTGGACTCCTGGAGCTCCACCTGGGGCCTGGCCATGGATCTCTCTGCATCTGGTTCCCTCAGTCATTGGATGCGATTTCTAGCACGACAGTTAGGGTGTTTGGGGCATGACTCTTAAGGATGGTTACAGAAAACAAGTGCACGTGGATTCACATGTCTGAGCCCTTCCTGCGTGCACCTGCCTCACTCTCTTAACACAGAGATCTCATGATAATCATCTAAAAAGTCTTCTCTTATTGAATCCCCATTTTTGGAGAGCAAACTAAGGCACAGGACGTTAGGTGAACTGCTCAGAGACTCTCAGCTGCTCAGTGGTAGAGGCTCAGATGAAGAATTCTGACATGTGGGCTCTTCCTCGAGTCTAGCACGAGCTAGAGATGTCTTCCGTGTTTATTATTTTCTTCCAAATCTACCTCTCACCTCCCTCTCCCATCTTGTACTCTTCCTTCCCATCCAATCCTTTCATCAGGTTTATTGGTAGAACTGAAAAAAAAAATATAAACAGTAGATGAGTTCAGGTATGTCCAGTGCTAGCTCATCTAGGGAGGTGCCTATGGCATGCCCTGACACCAAGACTCAGGGAGACCTCAATAGGCCAGTAAATTCCCAGGAGGCACATCTTGAGTGGTAGATCAGACTCCCGAACCCATTCCCTAAGTCCTTGTTTTCTGCCCCACTCTCTGTCTCCCCAGCAACTGGCTTTAGCTTCAGCTCCTCCATCTCCACAGTGACTTGGTTCTCAGTGACATCTGGGACTGCCTCTTCACATTGTCCTCACTTCACATGGGATTTAATTTTTACCCATGGCTACTTCACAGAGCATGTCAATATCCCTGTCTTTTCCCCATCATGCATAGATATGACATATATGTGATATATGTGTGTATACATACACACATACATATATATGTATATAAGATTAATAGGGACTCAGAGCTAAGGGGTGCTGGGTAGGTTAGTAAGAAGACTGGGAACAAAGCCACCAAGAATTCAGGGCCCTTGGAGCTGTCCAAAGCTTGACAGCTCATTCAATTAGGAAGCCTCATTCACTGAATACCAGGCTGGCTGAAAGGAACACTGGGAAGAAAACCTTCTTACTTCCCTTTCAGTGAGTTCCGTGAGAAGGTGGTAAAGAAAGGAATTCCTATCTCCTTTGCAATGGAACACAACATTCTTGAAAGAAGAAGAATGTTGAAACTATTGGTTCTCAAAGGAAGGAACAATGGAAATGTCAACATTTGGGAGTTTTATTTAAGTCGTGTTAGTAAGTACTGTCTAACTGTCTGATGTTTCCTTTTGTTATGAATTTTGGCTTGGAATGGAACCAGCTTTGAAGTTTAATTTAACAATACTTCCCACATACGAAGGAAGGATTGTTCTCCTATCTTATTTCCTTCACAGTGCTGGGGCCTTTGCTGCTTATTAGGTCTACTCTGATCTTAATGGAGGTCACAAGTATTTGCCTACAGCCGTAGACAGAGATGAGATGCTCACATTCATTCAATCATTAAGTGTGTCTGACATTTCTTTTCATGTCTATTGGGCTCCTAAAACATGGCCATCAATTGTGCTATCTCTTCGAGTTAAAGAGTAAAGCCCAGATATTGAAAGCATACCATGTTCTCCTTCCTTCATCCCTCTGCTCCTCATCCCTCCCCCTTATTCTCTCTTATCTTCTTTTGACCTTTGGTTAAGGATATTGAATCTCTTTTAATAAGTTCCAAGCATCACCACTTGTAAGTAACGTCTCCATAGTTATTAGAAAAGATTGTCGTGTGATTCTCTGGTCATGAAGCGAGCAGAATCCTTACTTGGCAGTCAAGACCTTGGGTTTAGGCTGCGGATGTAGCTCAGTGCCCAGTGTTTTCTGACCCCATTCAAGGCAGTGGATTGGACCCCAGGTACTGCAAAAGAGAGAAGAGGAGAGTAAGCGATGGGGGAATTTCAAGTCATTTCTTTCCCTTGAAAATCATTCTCTTGTGCTTGTCTTAGATATAAAACCGGGGAAAGAGCTAATTCTCTCATGCAAGTTCTAACCAGGCCTGACCCTGTTTAGTTCCTAAGATCAGACCAGGCATGCTCAGGGAGGCATGGCCATACACAACAATGAGCTAATTCTCCATGACTCTTCAATGTCTTTTTTTATTGTAAAGCACCATGTGAACATAGCGATTTTAGTAAGACAGTCATGACTGTTTGTGTCTAGTAACCAAGCTTAAATGGCATTGAATATGCATCTAAATATTAAAATCTAATGAGTTTCCCTTCTAGTAAATATAATGACAATACGTGTATTATAGTTCTGACCACTGTTGTCCCCAGTAAAATTAAATTCATCTACCCCAAATTACACAGTTATAAAATCCTTCCATTTGTAAACAGTACTTAAAATTTGTATTAGTTCCTGGAAGAATCTGTGTTTTGGTTAGAAGAACAAAATAGTTTTCATTTACCTTCAGTCTTTGTTACAAGCACAGATTTATTTGCCTTCAGTTTCCTAGTTTTTGTTGTTACACTTAAAAAGCATGTTAAATAATTCTTGCAAGTTATTATTGTGATTTGTTCGATTCACTCCAACAGCTTTTGGAATCTCCCTTGGCAGGTTATGATGTGTAGGGTCTGTTTTATTTTCCTATCAGCTGTGGGTGGGCTTTTCAATTTAAAAGGTTTCATTTTTCAGTTGTTAGAGAATTTGCTTTATTTTATAGTTTCTTCCATTCTGACTTTGGTTCTCTCTGGAACTACCATGATTGGATTATGGACATAGCAAACGGTGACTTTGGTTACTTTGGCTAAAAGTCTTTTCAGAAGCAATTTGAAGAAGTAGAGATTTATTGGGGCTGATAGTTCCAGGAAGCATGGTCTATGATGGCAGGGAAGCACAGGTGTTGGAACAGGTGGCCATCTTGTCACATTACATCAGTAGTCAGGAAGCAGCAAGTTAACAGGAAGTGAAGCAGGTTATAAAATTTTTTTTTTTTTTTTTTGGTTTTTCGAGACAGGGTTTCTCTGCATAGCTTTGCGCCTTTCCTGGAACTCACTTGGTAGCCCAGGCTGGCCTCGAACTCACAGAGATCCGCCTGGCTCTGCCTCCCGAGTGCTGGGATTAAAGGCGTGCGCCACCACCGCCCGGCAGGTTATAAAATTTTAAAGCCAGTCCTGAGTGATCCACTTCCTCCATCGAGGCTCCACATCTTAAAGGTTCTGCCAACCTCCCACACAGGGCCACCAGCCAAGTGTTCACACAGATGGTCCTACAGGAGACATTTCACATGCAAATCACACCAAACATCGCAATTTCCTGCTTTGGAGGACGTTTCTTTTTCTTTCCTGAGACTTTCATTGAGATATTAGTTGGCCCAGATACTCTGTCATACACTGATTTTTTGATCACAGTTCTAATCTCTTGATGTCCCGTGCTGTAAATTATTTTCTTGTTAGAACATTTGGATCCTTCCTTGTTTCCAGCACTGTCAACTGAAGAGTTGACTGCTTCAGCTGAATTTTTAAAATTTCAAATCGTGAGCACACCTTGAATCCCAGCACTCAAGAGGCAAAGGCACGTGGATCTCTGTGAGTTTGAGGCCAGCCAAGAGCCGTATAGTGAGACCCTGTCTCGAAATGAAAAGCAAGAGCAAAAGCAAAAAAAAAATTCCAATCATGTCGCTGTGTTAGCTTTTGGTTGTTGTGAAAGAACACCTGCGATTCCTAACTGAGAAGAAAGAAAGGTTTATTGGGGCTTTCAGTTTCATAGGTTTAAATCCAGAGTCTCAGTCTCTTGTTCTGAAGCCTGTGGTGGTGAGTGCAGGCTAGAGCTAAGCTTCTCATCTCAGGGTGTCCAGGAGGCAAGGAGAAGAAGGGCTCCTACAATCCCCTTCAACACAGAGGCCTGATTTCCTTCCACAGGTCTCACTTCTTGGAGGTTCCACCAACTCCTGGTAGCACCACAGGGTGGTAGCCAGTTTTTACCATGAGATCCTGGGAGAATGTTCAAAGTGCCTTATTCTTGGATTATTCTTCATTATTATAAAATTGCTCTTATTAATGTCCCAGTGAATGCTTATTTCTTCCATTCAATCTGACCAAGGTAGCCACGTGACTTTGCTACTTGGTGAGCCTCTAAACTGTTGAAGTGTCATGTGTAATCTAAGCACATGAATCTCTCTCAGAATCTTGGAACAGAGGCTGTAGAAGCTGGTCACTGGTTAGCAAATGGCAAGATAAATAAAACCATATGGGGATCAGAAGCAATCCTTATTCCCTCTCCCCAGCTCGGCGGTTGAAAAGATAGCCATGCGCTTTTCTTTAAGATTTATTTATTTATTATGTATATGGAAGAGGGTGCCAGATCTCATTACAGATGGTTGTGAGCCACCATGTGGGCTCGGGACCTCTGGAAGAGCAGTCGGTGCTCTTAACCTCTGAGCCATCTCTCCAGCCCAATAGCTATGCACTTTAAGGAAAGGCAGAGTAGACGTCATTAGTCGGGGCTCTAGCTAACAGACCTTATCATTGTCTGATTGAATGGTGAGCCACTGTAGTAAAGGTTTTTGCTGATCTGTTTTGAGTTTAGAACTTTGTGTGTTTAAGAATAATTAAAGGATATCATTAAGAAAATTTAATTTTCAGATCAGAGTGAATTGTTCTTTTTAAGCATAATTTTTACTTTTAAGCCAGTGGTTTATAAAAGCACCCATTCCTATAGGTGATGTTGGTAATGGAGTATTAAATAATAATCAAAGCATGGCTTTATGCAGAGAAGAATATTCAGGAAAACATGTAGGAAGGAAGAGACAGCTCCTAAAAATTACCCTTGTAATCTAAACTAGAAAACTAAAGACAGACTTTCATAAGCCACTTAAAAAATTCCTCATCATGATTTCAGGATATTTCAAAAGATGCTGGAACTGCGGTGAGCTCTTAAGTTTCACTGTATGTGTTTATACATGTATGTGTGTACATATATGTATGACTATGTTCATATACATGTGTGAATGTGTACATATGTGTGTGAATATGTGCACATATGTAATACATACATGTATGAATGTGCACATACATGTGTGAGTGTGTGTGTACACTTGTGTATATACATATATGTGTGTGTTTGTATACATGAGTACATGTGTGTATGACATATGTGCCATGGTTTGAGTGTGAAGGCCAGAGATCAACCTTGGATGTTGGGGTTCACCCTTCACTGTGTTTAAAACAAGGTTTCCTGTTAGCCTCTGTATGTCAGGTGGGCTGACCCACAGCCTCCAGGGAGTCTGCTGTCTCTACAACCCGTTTTACCATGGGAGTGCTGGGATTGTAGATGTGAGATACTGGGTTTGGCTTTGGTTGGGTCCTGGGACTGCAGACTCAGGCTGTTTGGCTTGTGTGATGAATATTTTAACCAATATTTTAACCACTGAGCCATCTCCATTGACCAGGATTCACTCTTTCCACAATTGGACTGTTAACTGATACTTTTAACGTTTTCTTCCTCTCCCTTACTGAATGGTTAGAAAGCAGAGATGTGTGATTATGGGGCCACTTACTCTTCAGTGTTCCCCTTTAGCCTTCAAGTCTATGAATTCTAAACGCTGTGAAGTAAGTGATTAAGCCGTACTGGGTAACAAAAATGAAGCTTATAGGAACAGGCCTACTGTGACCCTTTTCTGAAGAAAAGATGGATTAATAAGACAGATTCTGCCACAGGCCCGACTCTCTGGAAACATCTGAAAGCCTTTCCAGAAATCTATAATGACTGATGTGACTCTCGTTGATAGATGTGTGAGTCTCGCTGGTAACTGGTTCAAAAGCTAGTGACAAATGTTTTTTGTAATGCTATTTTGGACCCATATACATGTGAGAAAATACACTTTAGAAACAGGAGCATGAAGGACAGAGAATTTTGAATATGATTGTGGGAGCAGCAGGGATACAGGTTCAGGCACAAACACACACACACACACACACACACACACACACACACACACACACACGGCTGTGAGAGAGGCTTTTTCATCCTTGGGACTGACGCTGAGGGTTGGGTGACTCTTGTTCTGGGGGTTAGTCTGTGCTTTGTGGAATATAGCAATGGCCATACCTTCTTCCTACTGAATGTTAGTAGTATTCTCCTGGCAGTTATTATAAACCAGGAAATGTCCCCAGGCATTGCAACGAGTCTGCCAGAGACGTTTAATAAAAGAGAAATGATATTATTGTGTATTGCTTGATCTCCACATCCAATTCTGTTGGCTTTTGTATGAGTACCTCTGGCCCCGGACAGAACTGTAAATCAGTCACTGTACTTCACAGGCTCACCTTCTCATGGGTGTCCCTAGTAGAGTGATGGGGAGCCTCCTTTCTGCTCTCTCTCAGAATGGACCAAATCCTGGCCATTGTAAAAAGTACACTGCCCTGCTCTGTGAAAAATTTGCATGTTGAAATTCTGATACTGAAGGTGCTGATTTTAGATGACGGCACTTTTAGGAAGTTGTCAGATCATGAACATGAAGCCCTCTTGAGTAAGGTTAGTGATTCCAGATGGGGTTATACATGCCTTTAGTCTCTGCACTCAGGAAGCTAAGGCAGGATTGTGAGTGTGAGGCCAGCATGGGCTACATACTGAGACCTTGTCAAACAAGACAGAGACAGAGAGACAGCCCTGAGAGCAGCTCCCTGCCCTTCCCACAATGTAAGGATGAAGTAAGGACATCTATGACAGAGAAACTGACCCTCAACTGATAATGAATGGACTGACGGCTGGCTGTTGAGCCATTCAGCCTCTGGAACTGTAAAAAAGAAAACTCGAGTGTTTATAACTGTCTAGTTTATAGTGCATTGTTGAGGCAGCCCACATTAACTGAGAACACTTTAGCAAGCCTGAACTGAATCAGCCAACTTACATCTTTTATCTTGACTTTGACTTAGAACAGAGTTCTGATATGTATTGTTCAGTAAACTTTTGCCAAAGAAAAGCCACTGTTTCTATGTAACAATCATTTTAGGAATCTTTAAGTATCTATGGAGGCAGTAGCTGAAGGTTCACCTAGAACTCATGGGTTCCAAATTCAAACTATTTAGGCTAAATTGCAAGGTGAAGGATCTGCAAGTAACAAAGTGTAGAAATGTTTAAGCAGAATGGACTAGAAAATTTGAAGGGGAAGGTCTCCATGGACCCTGCGAACTCAGGTGGCTCAGTGATCTGGGGCTGGAGCGGACCTAACAAGAACAGATGGGAAACTCTGAAACTAATAAACAGTACACAGAAGATAACAACTGGTCCTTGGCCAAGATTTCAACACTGTGTGAGGGGCAGGCAATATCTCAGAGCGTTCCAATTGTTTCTAGACAGGATATGGAGGATTTGACTGGAGCCAGGTGCTACAGGTAAAATCTGGGCCAAGCCCCAAAGGCACCTTCATTTTCTTATAAAACAAGGGAATGTCATTTCTTCAGTGCTGGTCTTTTTATTGCTGTCAAATTATATATATATATGGCCAGTTAAAGTTGAATCACATCCCCTAAAAGATACGCTGGAGACTTTACCCTCCATGCTGCAGAATGTCACCTTTGCTGAGAATAATATCGTTGCAAATATAAGTAGTTAAAATGACGTGTCTGTGGTAGGATTGGTAGTAGGTAGGTAGTGACTGGTGTCCTGATAAGAAAAGAAACCCAGTAAAAAGATAGCAGGTGACAGGCAGGCAGAATGAAGTGCTATAACCACAAGCTAAGAGCACCTGGAAGCCAGGCAGAAGGAAGAAAGATTCCCACAGGTTTCAGAAAGAAGCATGGCCCTCCCCACACCCCTGAGTTTAAACTTGTCTTAGGTAGTTTGACATGGTTTGGTTTAGTCTGGTCCAATCTAGTCTGATATATTCTGGTCTGGTCTGGTTTGGTTTGGTTTGGCAAACCTGAACAGCCCAGGGGTCATGCAGACCAAGCAAATGTTCCACTATTACACTCACCCCAGCCCAATGCGTGACTGCTAACTCCCAGAACTGAGACACTGAGTTTCTACTGTTTTTAGTCACTCTGGCACGGTAGCTCTGTGGAAACCAAGACCATCTCCCAGGAGTCGCTCACCTGAGTAGATGTAGTAGAAGCTGTGCCTCTGAGTCCTGTGTCCCCTCCATGCAGACTCACAGGTGTCATGGATGATGACCTCCTGTGCTGATATTCAAATTCTACCGTACCTGGTAGCTCCTCCCCTGGAATCTGTCACTCTTCTTCGACTGGTCTTAGGCCAGGATAACTAAAAGCTAAGGACCACATGGACTTTGCTTCCAGAGTGGAAAACAAAGAAAGAACTAAGCTGTTCTGCTCTCAGGGGAATCTGTCATGGTGCTCCTGTCCCCACAGGTCCTTCTTTTTATCCTTACCTCACAGAGCCAGGAGGCATAGCTTGTGTTTTCCCTAGTGAGAGGTCGAGTTCATGGTGTAACTCACCCTCTCTCTTGTCAAATATCCCGGCAGTATCCTTACGCATGCCATGTTATGAATTCCTGGTAATCGTGATCCTGACAAGGAAACATGTCAGTGAGATATGTCCTCCTCGTTCATACTGAGTATCTGAAGGCAGAACAGCTTAGTTCATTAAATACATCCATGTACGTCTGCTCTTTTAAGAGAAGTGACTTTAATACACTTATCAGGCCTTGCGTCAGAATGAACTAATGTTGTCAATGCAATGCCATTGGGATGGTGATGCTTCAAGACATGACAGTGGATTATACCACATCCAGATTAAATCGTCACATTCAGCTCGTGGGGTGTTTTTTTGTTTTGTTTTGTTTTTGTTTTTATGACCATCTTAGTGACAGTTTACTGCTCCGGGTTCCATCTCATTAAGACCTGGATAATCATGGTTCGAATTAAGAACTATTAAATAAAAGAGCCAGAAGAGGCTAAATCTAAATTGCACTATGAATACAGTAAGTGGAGAAGGAAAGACGATGGAAAGAGGAGAAGAATGAAGTTAGGTATGGGCAACCTAAGCCAGGTGGCTTCCTACCTGGACAGGTGCGATGGTGAGTGAGGTACTCTTTTAAAAATTACAAATTGTGTTACCATTATCCCAAAACAGTAAGAAGGGAGCGTGTACTAGTCCTTCCTCACCGTCCAGATAGCCAGAGGGTTTTCATGCTGATCTGGGTGACTTGAGAAGCCACAGTCTTATCGCAATGTACAGAGCCTCCTGTGCATAGACATGGGCAAATCCTTTTTCTTCTTCTAGGGTAAGGAACAAAGTAGCATCATGAGAGCCTTCACTACCCCAGCCTTATGCAAATACCTGGCTTCCCCAGGTCTCCACTGTGGTCAGTACAGCCCTGGGTATTGGTGCTTATAGATGCCTGATTGCCAGTGGGTGCAGGGTCAGGCTGACCGGTGTCTGCTTGCCCTCCTAGGAGCCGAGGTGACATACATGAACATGACCGCCTACAACAAAGGCCGGCTGCAGTCATCCTTCTGGATTGTGGACAAACAACATGTGTACATTGGTAGCGCGGGTTTGGACTGGAGATCCCTTGGACAGGTAATCTTCCCACCATATCTAAACTCAACAGCTGTGGCCGGCAAAGTGTCTGCCTCCAAAGAGTACTCAGATGCCTATGGCGTTTTGTTTTTTTTAATTTAGGATGTCAAGGGCTGAATTCAGCCTACTCTCTACCATTGAGACAAATTCCCAAATCCAGTGTTTCTTATGTTTAACTGTATAGTTTTAAGAGGTTTAATGTGACAAGACAAACCTTTGCTCCGGAGAATCGTTTTATCAGATAACCAACATAACTGCCATTGGGTCAATGCCTTAGGAACTCAGATGCTACCGTCGTCATCTTCAGAACAATTGCATGTAGGTTGTAGTACCCAGACGTGAGTCTTAAGGATGATACCACACCATCAGTGAGACAGAGAAACATGCCAGCTTGACATAGAACAGTGTGATTTAGGACAAAAAGCATGTGAAGTATTCCTGTAGACAGTCTCAAGAGGGAAATATTATCATCTTACTCTTCACAGCTAATTAATGTCAAATATCTTGAAAATCAATTTAGACACTTCTGTAATTTTCATATATTTGTGCTTGCCAGGGCTGATCCATAGAAGATTTTAAAACTATTGTTTCCATTTGTCTATAGGAATGGAAAGCTCCTAGTCACTGGGTGCCTAGGGAACCTGCCACTCATACTACAGAGCCCACACATGCCCATCTTAGCTGGGTTTTGAGTGAGTGGAACTAAGGGGAGACAGCACCAAGGTGCTAGTAATTCTCTGTGACCCATGGAAAAAGTTGCCATCGTGTGGGATAACTGGAAATGGGAGCTCATATTAGTACGGCCTGCTTTGCATATGTAACCATTTGCCTCTCTGGTTCCATTCTTTCCTTTACCTTCTTAAACCACTGCCTTTCCTCCTCATTCTCTCCATCTGTTTCTCATACTTTATGGTGAGGCAGAAAAGCATGCTCAGGTATATAACAGGCAAGCACGCTCAGGTATAGAACAGGCAGGTATGCTCAGGTATAAAACAGGGGAGCATGCTCAGGTATATAACAGGCAAGCACGCTCAGGTATAGAACAGGCAAGCATGCTCAGGTATAGAAGAAATAAGCACTATGCAAACAGCATGTCAGCAAACCAGTTGTTTTCCTCAGCACTGACAAGATGGTATATATCTAAAAGAAAACTTAGCAAGTGTGTTATTGTCATCTTAAGGAATAAGACAGAACTTCCTCTTGGAATAGTATGACCAAGAGCAAACCCAAACTGGAACTCTCCACTTCTCTTCCTGTGCCGTCCATCTGTCTGAAGCCTGTGGTTACTGGCCTCTCTGCACTTTGTTGTGTGTCTGACCTGTCCCTGTAGCCTGTCTGCTGTGCCTGTGTGCTGTACTACTGTGTCTGCTCTGTGTGTCTGTGCACCTGTCTGTATGTCTGTCTGTTGTGTCTGTCTGTGTTGCCTGCCCCTCGCAAAGGGTTTTGCTCTGTATTTGTTGAACAGCACAGAAAACAAATGGGAAAGGAATGAGAAATCCTTTACAGAAATCTTTAACAGAGTTTTAAAAGGAAAGAAATTACTTTACTGACCCAGAATAGCTATTGCCTGTCTACATCTGCATATTGTTTCCAGCATTTATGGTGGATATTTGTTTTGTTTAAGGTCACTTTCAACCTGTTGGCTGTTTTCAGCAAATGATTACCAACATGCAAACACACATACATTATTCTGGGTTGGGGCACAGAAAAGTCTACAACTGAAGATTAATATGCATTTAGCTTAGGCAGTAAAATCTGATTACATGGGAAATCCAAGGCATAGTAAGGCTGATTACATTGTTTTCTTAAAGGCAGGTTAAACTTACATAAGCTGAATACATAATAGAATATCAGTTTGCGTGCCAGTCTTAAGTGATCTCGAGGCATTTTGCAAACATGGCTGCAAATCTGGCAAAAGCTCACTCTCCTCCAAGGCAAGAGGTGTTTTCACAGCTCAGCTCTATTACAACCAAGATGTTTTTTCCAGTGTCAGTTTTAGAAGACAGTTACAGTCAGTAATCTAGGTTGGACTATTGTTGCTAATATGACAGTCTCACACCCCAGCTATGGATGGGAACACTAAGAGAAAATGCCACACCTCCCTAGAGAGGAAGACACCACCAAAGAAAACATTGCTTATTTTATATCTATTCAGGAAATTAAAAAGTGCTGTCTAAAGAATTGAAAATTGTTCTGAGGAGGTTCAAACAGGATGTGTGTACTGATGGGAAATATTTAAACCATTTGATGTTCCCCATGTGGGCTTTCTTATGGAAATATGTGTTCCTCTGCTGGTTGTAAATTTACTAGCAAGTTAAACTCCTTGTAGATTGGAGATGTGAGCCAAGACAGGACCAGGTTTCTAAAAGGCTACCACTTACATGCCAGACACTGTGCTGGTGAATATTTTTTTTTTTTTTTTTTTTTTAGTTTTTTTCAAGACAGGGTTTCTCTGTGTAGCTTTGCGCCTTTCCTGGAGCTCACTTGGTAGCCCAGGCTGGCCTCGAACGCTGGTGAATATTTTTAAACATCTTATTTTTATTTTTAATTTTGTGTGTATGTATATATGTATGTCAGTCAGTGTGTGTGTGTGTGTGTGTGTGTGTGTGTGTGTGTGTATGTGGAAGTGTCCAGATGAGTGCAGGTGTCCTAAGTCCAGGGACACTGTATCCTCCAGAACTAGAATAACAGATAGTTGTGAGCTGCCAGATGGCAGTGCCTGGAACCACACTTGGGTCCTCTGTTAAAGCATTGTGTGGCCTTAACCACTGAGCTGTCTCTAGTCTCTGTGATTCTTTCTTCATTTGTCAGAACAATCTAATGGTAGATATTATCTCTATCTTCCTTTTATGATAATCCCAGAAAAAAAAACCACAAAGATCCTGTTCCTGCTCTTTCCTCATTCAAAATAATAAAATACACTCTAGCCTAGTTAGGGTCGCCTCTCACAGCCTTAGATTAAGAGTTACATCAGCCAAATTCACATGGTTCATTTCATTCTTAGTGATCTGGAGCATTCATATCAATCAACTCAAAGTCACACTTTTTTTTTTAATCTTGTGGCTGCTAAACAAAACTCTGAAACTAAAGCAAATTTTGTTCCTGTGCTCTTAGCCATCGTCCCCATGTTCCACCTGGAGCAAACTGCGCTCTTGATAGAGGTGTAGAGACACCATCTAGAAAACAGGAGGGGTTTAAGATTCTGTCATGTGAACATTTACTCTCCATGGAGTTTCCCTGCATCAACTGCCACTCACCCAGGACCTCTTTCTCATTTGTGTCTAGTCCCTCCTCCTCTTCTCCACACCTGAGCACAAACACTGCCTCCTGCCCCGGGCCATCTTTCCCACATCACTCTCAGTTCGGGTGCCATGTTACTGTATGTGAGGAGGCCCAGTCATAAACCACCAAAATGGCTGGTTCATGGTTGGGGGAAGGTTCTTGTTGTGGATAAGAGGAAGAAAGTATCTAAAGGCATTTGGAAGAGTCCAGAGCAGAGAGCAAAAGAAGAGGACTGGACATGGCCAAGGTTTATCTGTGTGAGAAGGGAGGGTAGCGGGAGAGAACAAGAAAAGAAAATGTCGAGAGCAGCAGAGGTAGGGGTAAAAGCCTTGCCTATAGAGAAAGCAGGGGCTAAGGTTGGAAGGGCCGGGACGCTCCTGTGGAGGCTTTGAAATGTATAACTGGTACTGCAAACAGGAACTGAGGGAACTCGGAGGCGGGAGTGGACTTTGATATACTGGTAGGTGCCACAGGCATATGTCAGGGGAAAGCCATGTGTGCCTTCTTAGCCGAGGCAAGGGAAATGACGCCTTTTGGCAAAGAGGAACCTGCTTCACAAGTTCCCGAGGAACCTTGGCTTTTATCTAACAGCCAGAAATTCTTCTATAGCCCAACTTGAATTGAACCTAGACTGTCACTTCTGGTCCTAAAACCTAACAGCGACTCTACACTATGTCATCTTCAATGAGTGTTCCTCTCAACCATAATACATCTTCCAAGACTCAAGTTCAGCCGATGCCATCAGCTTTACATTTTGTGAAGTTTTCCAGTGAAATCCATGATGATTGCTTGTAATGATCATCTTAAATCTACGCCAAGTCAAGAAAATAATAGAGATGGTCTTCAACTTTCATGCACTGTGTGCTTTGTCTGGCTTCTGTCTAAGCATGTGAAGGACAAAACTCATTCCATTTTCACTGTTCTCTTCCTTGTAAAGAATTCTGCCATACCTTCATTCCACAAAGGAAGAGAGGCTATAGGTCAGCTTGAGGTCATGTGACCTTCAGGGAAATGGTGAAGCTAAAATTCAAGCCTATGCCCTTTAAAACTAAACTTTTCGCTTTTATTTGACCTTGCCCGCCACTCATTTTTAAAAATCAGCCACACTTAGCAAAAAAATCGTGTTTACATCACTTCATTGGGGTGAGAAAAGTCAACAACGCAGTTCTGTCAGAAGTCCTGTTCCTCCCATCCAACAGCAAGCCCTCGATGTGGGAGCCATGGGATACCCTCTAACTGTTACTCACTGCCTGAAGCTCGGCAAACTCCCTCCATCTCTGGGTTGGATTTCAAAGACCAGGAGGCCCTGTGTGTGCGTTTGCTTCTGTAGCATGAATCTTAGAAGGTCTTATTAATAAAATCAAACCTGGGCCAGGTATTGGGGTGAACACTGGAAGGTCAGAGAGACAGAATAAGCCACAGCTATCTCACCTCACCGGATCCTCAGCTGGTCTTGCTTCCTCAGACTGGAGGCCTCTGTGTCCTCATATCCGAATGGGCCTCAGCTGAACTGCTGCTTCTTGAAAGCCTAAATGCTTAACCAGGCCAAATGTTTCTCCAGGCCAAATGCTTCTTCAGGCCAAATGCTTCTAGTTTCTGGTCCTCATGCTTTATGTACCTTTCTGCTTTCTACCACCACTCCCTGGGATTAAAGGTGTGGGTCATCATGCCTGGTCCAATGTGGCCTTGAACTCACAGAGATCCAGAGGGATTTCTGTCTCTGGAATGCTAGGATTAAAGGCGTGTGCTACCACTGCCTATCCTCATGTTTAACATTGTGGCTGTTCTGTCTCTGACCCCAGATAAGTTTATTAAGGTACACAATATTTTGGGGAACACAATACCACCACATGCTTCTGTATTCCTCACCGCCTGCTGTTCCTTCAAGGACTCCCTTAGAATTCCTGCCCACGTGGAGTCCTGTGGGAAGAAAGAGAACACCCCTCCATACTTCCTACTTTGTGAGCACCTCAAAACCCCAGGGAGGAAAGGAAAACTGCAGCAGGAACAAAGGGAACAGAAGGGCAGCCAGTGAGAGAGGCTGAAAGGGAAGTTCACAGCAGTCTCCAAACGCTCTGGAGG